>OZJO01027278.1:0-12039 GCA_900406225.1 Acrobeloides nanus | reverse complement strand
TCAAAAATAAATCGAGTTCAGTGACTGAACTCTAAGTTCAGTCACTTTAGAAAAAAGTTCAGTTTTTGACAACCCTGATGTATGACTTTGAAGACATTTTTGCTTTAAAACCCCAAATTTTCCCTGAATCAGGATCAGGTAAGCATTTTCAAAGTTCGAGAATGTGTGCAATTAATTTCTCGTATTTATCCCTATAAGGGTAAATATGGGGAAAAAATTATCTTTATAAGGGTCATTTTTAAGAGAAAAAATTCTGGTCCCAAATCACGTAAATGACTTTTTATCTCACTCTGTAAATTTTATGTTGAGTCCTTTTTAGGGTTCCTCTTAAAAACTAAAATTGAATTTTTAAAATTTTTAGGGTTCTTCTGCACACCAAGATTCTGGTTTTAAAATGTTATTTCAAATTTTATAAAGTAAAAAAATTTTATTTCACATTTTATAAAATAATTAAAAATAATAAGCATTTAAAAATTTTTATGTAAACTTCACTATTCCACTATTTCTTTGAAAGAGCAAGGCACCACTTTGAGTTCCTTGGCTATTTTATTCTAAAAATAATCATAAGTTTAGAAATTGATCTCAATCATAGGGTCGGCAAGGGGGGGGAGCCTCCCCCTGACCCAAGCACGCACGGACCCAAAATTGAGGGGGGACCACGCATTGACCCCGCCGAACATATAAGGTGGTCCATAAAAATTGGGTGTCAGAAGACTATCTCAAGCTAAAAAAACGTCCTTTTTTGGTGAAGGTGGTGATGGACCACCGTATCAGGGGTCCCCTCCCCCCCACCTTGCCGACAATTCCATAAATTGTAATGTTTCACTGTCTTTTGTCTATATAATAAACTTACGATGTACTCAATTTGAGAGCCATGATACATGAGTCCTCCTAGTTTTTGTCCTTTTGCTAAGTGATTTCTTTCTGGATCACCAGCCACTAGTACAGGTTTACTTGGATTGGCCTAAAAGGATTTTTTAAGTTTTTAAACATCGATCATACTGGTTTTAAGTTTCTTGTTTCATCAATAAATTGTTGTAGACGAGCAGGAAAACCGGGAGCAAAGCATTCTGGGTCGACAGCGATAAAACATTGGCCCTGAAAATTCATTTGTTAGAGCTAACAATAATTTGAAGCCTACTAAATTGGCAAGTTCTGAAACACTATTCCATCGACGAATATTTTGGCCAAATCCAGCGCCACTCATCACGCCACATAAAGTCTCTACCATCATACTTAATCCAGTGCCTTTATAACCTCCTAAAAATAGGTATAAAAATTTGTGGAAAAATTATTGCCTGTCTCTTCAGCGCCGCCTAATGGCAACAATCCACCGTCATTCAAAATTTTCTTGGCGTCAGTCGTTGGAGTACCATGCTGGTCGGCTCCCCAGCCAGGTGGGACTTCAGTTTTTCCTTTGCGAGTAGCTAATTCAACCTAAAATGAAAAGAAAATAAATATATGGTTGTTTTTGTGCTTACCTTTCCTAAGGCTACGGTTGAGTTTGCCATATCGAGTGCAAAATTATCTCCATTTTGAGCCGAAGCAACAAAAGCAATTGGATTGGTACCTAATCCAATTTCTGACGATCTAGTTGGGAAAACAAGAGGTGATGCATTTGTCATGGATATGCCCTAAATCGTAAACTTTTATACCGCAGAACAAAATGATGCCAAAGGTTGTGAAAATTGAAAAACTTTGGGGCAAAAAGGTGCTTTTTGACAAAAATGACTAAAAATGGTCTTATCTACAGGGTGTTTCAGATGAAACCTACCTAAAAATACAAAAAAAAACGATTTTTGATAAAAAATGACATTCTTTAGTGAAAAATTGAAAAAAATACGAAATTTTGGTGAAAAACTTTTTTTCAAAAAATTCAGGCTAAAACATAAGGGGACCATCGGGAAATTTTTTCATTTTTCGGATTTGAGGGAAAGCACGATCCTCTGATGCCCTCTCCCATAGGGTGGGGTTAATTGGTCAATTTAGGGGTTTCGTTAGGGCACGGTGGATATAACGTTGTTGACCACAGATGCTGCTCTATTTTTATCCTTACCACTAAGCCATGAGCTGCAGCTCGAAGAGAATAATGCCCAGCTATACCAAAATGATTTGATTGCTTAGCCGTAACCCAGCCAACTCCATGCTCTTTGGCTAATTTTATAGCGAGGTCCATACAAAAGTTTCCAACTACTGCACCAAGCAAATTTTCTCCATCTACCCAGGCAGTTGAACCTTTTTGTTTTAGGATTTTGGGTGAGCCTAAATTTTTTATTGAAAATTAAAAATCGGATAATGTTATTAAAAATGAAGGGCTATAGCGGGTACAAAAATTTGAATTTCAAAAATCTATCAAAAGTAGCTGCCAGGGATCGATTTGGAGGGGAGGGGTAAAGGGGAGGTTAAAAATTTACCCTCTTTTGCATTCATCCCTGATTTAACATCATTGACATAGATGTGCAAACGATTAAGACCATGACTATAATGACCCCTTGAATCAGCAGACATGAGTAATTCGGCTTGCTGGCTAGCATGGTCTTGGGTGACTCCAGCAGTTTTCAAAGCATCGACCATAAATTTTTTCATCTAAATTTAAAATTATTAGTATAACATAAAACTTTAAAATATACCTCATCTACGGGGACAAGATATTGGGATTCGGTGTTTACTTGTTGCACTGGTGGTGTCATTGTTGAAAGATTCTAAAAGTACTATATGAGATATATATAGCAAATTTTACAAGTTTTATTGTAAAATTGTATAGGATGTTTCACAAAAAACCGGACACTTTTTTATTTCGCGTTTTCTCGGCTTGATGAACACAGTTGCACAACCCCGGTAAAATTTTACAGGGGGTAGGTCATGTGTCACGAGGTGGAGGGGGGGGGGTTGGGTCATAAAAACAAAAATTTTCGATCGGGTTCTGTGCAACTGTGTTCCCGAAAAGATTTTTCGATATCTTTTTTCTGCATATAGCTCCTCTCCTCTAGTTTCTTTTCCGGATGCTTTTAGCAAAAAATTTCGAATTCTACGCACTTGAACTTTGCGATTTTTTGACCAAGGGTACCTATAAATTTCTTTAAAAGCTACGTTTTTAAGGCAACATGAAAGATTTTTGATAAAAAATCGCAAATTTCAAGTATGTAAAATTCGAAATTTTTTGCTAAAAACCTCCAGAAAAGAAACTAGAGGAGGCGAGCTATATGCAGAAAAAAAGATAATCGAAAATTCTTTTCGGGAAGCTGAGAAAACGCGAAATAAAAACATGTCCGGTTTTTTGTGAAACACCCTGTATTATCAATTTTACAGCGCAGACAAAAATTTTAATTTTTTATGTCAATGTTGACCAGTTGGTGCTGCGATAGCACGTCATAAATTCGATATGAATTTGTACAATAAATAAGTGCTTTTCAAGATTCAAAAAAGTATTATATTTTCAATTGTAAATCATTTTCCGGGGGTAATTTTATACTAGGAATAAATTGAGCTCATATTCAAGGCATGAAAAAATCTCCCTGCCTCTGCTTCAAGATATGTTCTCTTCAGTATATCTAATTCATTTCCTGATTCAGGAAAAGGGAAGCTATTTTAGATTGTTGTCTAAAATTCATTTTCCTAGGGTAATTTTTGCGAGGAATCGATTGATTCCATTTTTATTTATGAAAATAATCCTGACCCTGATTCAAGAGATTTTCGTTTTAAAACACCCACCCTTACCTGAATCAGGGTTAGGAAAGCAGTTTTACGGATCGGCAATGTGCACAATTGATTTCCCGTATAAAAAACCTTCATAAGAGGCATTATAGCAAAGGTTTGATGCAATGCTAAAAAGCACCTTATTTATTGAACAAACTAATATAAAGCTATGCAAATTTGGACAGTTATGTTTAGATTAAATGATATTTTATAAAAATTTAATATTTAAAAAAATATAAATTTAAGATTTAAAAAGAAGTTAAAAATAAAAATTTAATATTTAAAACAATTGCCACTTTGACATTAGAGTCCAAAGTAAGGCCTATGTGTAATAGTTTGGAATAACTTAAGATGAAAACGACCTTTTATAGATAAAAATGACTTGATATGAACAAAACATAACAGAAAAGAACGTCCTGTTTTTGTTCACATGTTTGTTTTTGATGTACATTATCATTTTTGGTACTGACTTGTGAGTATTTAGTGTCGAGTCGTGAGTATTAAAAAGAATTGAAAAGAAATGTTTTGAAAAGAAGAATTGAAAAGAAAGGATGAAAAATTGATTAACATTTAAAAAATTTTTAATTACTGGATCCGAAAATGGAAAATTTTTTTGCAGAAACCTATTGGTTCATCAAAAAACCGATTCGAAAATTCTACCGGTTTTTCCGCCTACCGTCTCAGTTACCACATTTGAAAATTTATACTCTCCGGAAAAACTACTGATTGTTCAGTTTACCAATGGGAAACGGTTTCGAAATGAAGGTTAACTATAGAAATGCTGCCAAAAACGATGGACTTTTTTATTTTCAAAGAGTTAAAATTTGTTTGCTCCATGAAAATAAAATACAAAGAGCATTTTCAATGACTTGTTTGAAAATCAAAAGTTTTATCCACAGGGGATCGAACCTGCGGACCCAACGTTGTTTAGCGTGGCAGATCGGACGGTTCTTATCGCTTCCTTATCCACTGCACTATGGAGTATCATTTTTTGCTCTTTTCTATCGAAACAAACTATATCTACTGCCAGGAGAAAAAATAATGAAAGATAAAACTATTGGCCGTTTTTTCCGACCAATAAAAAATGATTTAACCCGGAACTGCGCACACTATCATCCAGATAGTTTTTTGTTGAAAAAAATACATATTTAGGATAAGGATACGACGAATAAGCATATTATAAAATTTTATTTTGATCGGATGTTATTTTTAATGTATCATATATGATACAGTGCGCATAACGGAACGGCTTCCACTGTGTCTTGCTCTATCTCATTATCAACGCATCTATATCAAAGCTTTCACATTCAAAAAAATCATAAATTTTTCTAGGTTTAGTCATTTTAGAGCTTCAATAAAATATTTCTGCACTTATTTAACTCTAAAATATAATATATAAACTATGATCTTCTTATGCGCACTGTATCATATATGATACAATAATAAATTATGACTTTTATAAAAAACTAAATATAAAAACTAGTAATTTTTTATATTAAAAAAATATAGAGCATAATAAATAAGAGTTCGCAAATATAAAAAGAAAAAAATGTTTTACATGTATAAATAATGAAAAAAAATCAAGACATCTAGTTTTAAGCTAAATTTATGAGCAATCAATATCACCAATCATATAAACAATCAGCATAAAATGTTCACGAATCTCTTAGAAAGGCTACTAACTACTAAATAAGCCACTTCCGAGAACGTGATTAAATCATCCGGTTGTNTGAAAAAAAATCAAGACATCTAGTTTTAAGCTAAATTTATGAGCAATCAATATCACCAATCATATAAACAATCAGCATAAAATGTTTACGAATCTCCTAGAAAGGCTACTGACCACTAAATAAGCCACTTCCGAGATTTTTATTAAATCATCCGGTTGTTTATTTGATTGCAAAATGTTTTGTATCATATATGATACGCTGCGCAGTCCCGGGTTAAAGGGGATGCAGATCTGGAGTCATTCTCGGTCGAAAAATTTTTCTTTTTAAAAGTGACTTTTTAGGGGTAATTTTATGCGGGGAACACGAATCTGACGTCAGATTTTATTTTTGACCTATCTTTCACGACCATAAAGGGACGCTGAATCGTAAAATCACTAAAATAGGATCAAATTGACCAATTGAGGACACTAGGGGTAGGTTTTCGGATACGAGGAACACGAATATGACATTTTTAGAGTGTCACAACTACTCTTGTTTCCCCCGCATAAAATTACCCCTAAAAAGTCACTTTTTGAAAAAAAAAGATTTTTCGACCGAGATTGATCCTAGATCTGCGCTCCCCCTTTTAACGGAATGAATGATTCTTCAGACCACTCTGGTAGTAAAAATGTCATTTTTTGTATATATTCTGAAAGGTGATAAAAGTGGTGCATTTTTCTTTTTTACAATAAATTCTTAATCGCTATCGAGATATTTGCGTTTGAAGTTGACAATTTAAAACATATTTTTGTGTATTACAATAACAAATGCACTTTATTTCATACATTAGAGAATAAAGAAAATCGATATGTAAATTGCTGTTTTTCTATTTAGTTTTTGTTACCAATCGATTGTATTCACAAAGAGATTTCAATGAGTGGTCGGTGTCTATATTACATATGTTGGAAAGCGGAGGAAAAATATTCCCAAAAAGTTGTTTAAAAATATTTTTTCCCTCTTTCAAAATTTCAAATTTTTTAATGCAATTTTTTGTAGTGTAGTTTTATTCTGGCACCTTGTTTTTGTTCCTGATATATGAACTGACCTCATAGTTATTTTTATCATTTTACATACCAAGATCAAAGATGCACTTGTTTATAAAAAGAGGTACTCTAATTTTGCTTATCATGTATTCCATGTGTGCTATAATTGTTTTGATAACTTGGAAAATGTACTCACTGGATATTCTATCGATTTTAACAAGTATCTTTAACAAGTATTTTTATGAAAAATTAAAAATTTTTTAAAGGGGTCCAGATAATAGGTCATTCTCCGACAACAAATTTTTCTCGATATGACCTATATAGGGATAATTTGATGCGAGGAGTCGATTGCGCGCACTGCCAAAGCACAAAAACGTCTTCTTCATCTTGTTTTCGTGAAAATGGCGATTTTTCAACAATTTTTGTTCGCCAGATTGTCAGAAATTTGGAACCCACCTCATCCCCAAATTGATATTTTCACGAAAACAAGGCTAAGCAGGCGTTTTCGCTCTTCGGAAGTGCGCGCTTTTTCGCTTCAAATTACCCCTATTTTAAGTCATATCGAGAAAATTTTTTTCAGAGAATGATCTATTATCTGGACTCCCTTTATGACAAAGATTTCAGTAAATATCGCCGCACAAAAACCATGCGTGCCAAAATATTATCGCGGCCCAGACAATCCCATGACCTGTGTTTGTAATTCAACTTATTGTGATGAAATCACGCCTCTCGGTACTCTTGGACAAAATCAGGTAGCAATCTATACATCATCTCAAAGCGGGAAGCGTTTCGATCGGACCACAATAAACTTTGCTACTACATCAAGTAAAAAAATTTTTAAACAATAAACAATTTTTTTAGCACCATCATCAATCGGAATAAGAGTGAATGAAAGTCGAAGAAATCAGACAATCTTTGGTTTTGGTGGTGCTTTTACTGATTCAACTGGCTGGAATCTTCTAAGGTTGAGTCCTGACGCTCAACAAAATTTACTTCAATCCTATTTTGGTCATACAAGTAAGTTTTGATAGCAGGGCACAAAATTGTAAGAAATAGCAATTTTATGCTAAACAACTAGAAGATAGGGTGCATTTCCATCCACGAGAAAAAAAGTACATCGCTTATGGTGCAAGAGCAAATAGTGCAATCTTGAACTGCAAGAGTTCGATCACAGGAGGTCGAATTTTGTATAGAGTCCCATATAGATAAAATCGAAAGATAATGATAGCAATGTTGTAGTCCTGACCCACATAACCACCAACAACGAATTCCTAGTGGTTGCAAGCAGCAGCCAATGCTCAAACCCTTAGCAAAGCGTACGTGAAAAACGTAAAATTAGTCCATGAGCTCTAGTAGCGGAACTACTCGAGCATGACTGCGTTCCTTTGTTCCCTAGCCATTACAACAGTATAGAGTCCCACATAGGTCAAAATTGAAAAAGAATGATAGGTAAAAAATCGACCTTGTTGAAGTTTTTGTTTAAGATAAGTTTTGCGCCACTTGCTCCTGCGTAATAGGTGATGAGTTTTTTTCTTTTGGCGAGAAATGCCCATATACATTACAAAACGTCATATTTAGGTATCGGCTATACTCATGGTAGAGTACCTATAGCTAGTGTTGATTATTCACTTTCCATATATTCCTATGATGATACTCCTGGAGATTTTAATCTAACTAATTTTGCATTACAGCAAGCAGATTATACTTACAAAGTAAATTTTACTTTTAAAAAAGTTTTCCAAGTATAAGGAGCACACAATTAGGACCCCTTAAATTAGGGAGGGGTAACTAGCAACGCGCAGCTTCCGAAAAAACCGCGTTTTGAATCTGGGCTTGTTTGGAGGAGGGGTGGGGTCCCTGGACATATTCCCTCTTCAGAAATCGACTGAAAAGCATAAAAATCTTTTTTAAGTTTTTATTTTTTTTTGTTTAAAAAATCCACAAATTTTAACAAATTGTTCAAAGTTTTATTTTATAATTGTGTAAACATCCTTTAGATTCCCATTATTAAAAGAGCACGAGAGCTGAATGGAGGTAATCTAAAGCTGTTCGCATCACCATGGTCCGCACCGGGTTGGATGAAAGAAACTGGAAAAATGCAAGGTGGTGGGTCATTAATTGGCGATGTAAGTGGACCATACTATAAGACTTGGGCTAACTATATTGTCAGGTAGCAAATTCATATTAACTAACAAATCTAAACTAATGTTAAAGTATAATTTTTTTCTAATTTTAGATTTTTTGAAGAATATGCCAAAAATAACATTACTTTCTGGGGACTTACTATGGAAAATGAACCAGAAATGGGTGCTAATATTAGCTATACGTTTCAGGCTATGTTTTTTAACTCCACTATGGAACGGTAACTTTGTAAAACTATTTAATTTTTGGTAAAAATTTTATTATAGTGATTTTGCTAAAGGCTATTGGGGCCAAGCACTTAGAAATAATGATGTAACCAAAAATTTGAAGCTCATGATTTTAGATGGTTTACGAGGAGACATTACTCAATATACAGACGATGTAATTCAGATTGATTAAAATTTAACAAAAAAATATTTGTTTTTAAAGATATTTGGAGACACAGAAGCCAATAAAATAGTGGATGGTGTAGCAGTTCATTGGTATTGGGATAATGTTTCATCACCTACTATTTTAACAAATGCACATGAAAAATATCCGGATAAATTTATTTTGTATACTGAGGTAATTTTGTTGCCCATAGCCGAAAACCACGAGTATAAAACAGCGTACCAAATAGAAAACACAAAATTTAATTATTTGATCATTTTTTCAATTTTTGGGAAAAATAATTCATTTTTTGAACAACAATTTTGAGTAAAAATTCATAAAATTTGGTAAAGAATTCAAGGATTTTGTTCTGTTCCGTTTCCATAAAGTTTCGCTCATATTTGCTGTTTGTGTTCCGTTCTTGTTGCTGTTTGTGTTCCGTTTCTTGTTGCGTTCCGTTCCGTACATTGCTGTTCTGGTTCCAGTCCTTGAAGCTGTTCCGTCCAGTCTTGCTGACACGCACCACAAAATACTATATAAGATTTTAAGGCGTGTAATTTAAACCCACCAAAACTTGGTTCATGGGCAGAAGGAGACAACTATGCAGATAGCATTATAAATGTAGGCAAAATAATTAATTATTTTCATTTTTCCAATTTTTAGGTCCTTAATAATTGGGTTACTGGTTGGACGGATTGGAATATGGCTCTTAATGCACAAGGCGGTCCAAGTTGGGTTCCCAATTCGTATGATGCTCCTGTTATTGTTAGCAATACGACAGATGAATTTGAAAAACAGCCAATGTTTTATGCTTTAGGGCATTTTGCGTAAGATTCCGAATGTTCGTACCCAGAAGGGGCCAAAGCATACCCGCTTCGAAGGAATTAATTATTGGTCGGCCTCATACTCTTACCTATACCATTGGTTCACTCATATATGGGCAAGAAGGGGATCCCAAATACGAATTGAATTAGTATTTTTAAGCGTTACTGGAACCCAAAATACGAATTGAATTCGTGTTTTTAGGCGTTTTTTCGACAAAAATACGAATTGGGTATTTATTTTTCCAATACGACGAATTGAAGGGGGGACAGTCTCCCCTTGCCCACGTATGGCTGCACTTATGATCCTTCTTCAAAGCTAGCACTTTTTCTCAGAAAATTCATTGTCCCTGGTTCTGTAGTAGTTGGATTAAATCTGGAGAATTTGCCTGCCAAGTCTAACTTAGAAGGTGTAGCAGCAGTAACTCCATCTGGACAAAAAGTCATCGTTTTAAATAACCGTGATGTTTCCGCTAATTATTCAGTCACTGTTTATAATAGTCAAGGCTCTTGGTTTAATTTGAATCTTGAATCTAGATCTTTTACGTCTATTGTTTTTAATTAGTTTGAATAAAGTTTAATATAGGGGCATCTCTTTTCTCTAAAGGAACAGATCAGACAGAAAAGGGTACCGGAAAATTGCCCAAAAAGAAAATTTCTCGAATAGGAAAATCGGCTGAAAAGGAAAAATGACCAAAGTGAAAAAACCCCTTAGGATATTGCTCGAATAGGTCACACATAAAACACCACTCCTCCAAAATTTGAGATTTTGCGCGCATGATTTTTTGCCTTAGATTCCCCTCCATGTGGCATAGACAGAAAGGGTCGACTAAGGGGCACTTCCCCAAAAAAGGCCGATTTTTCCCAAAAAACATAAGGGAACCCTTATGTGTAGAGATTTTTTTTAATTTTGGCCACTGGGGGGGGGGAGGAAGAGCACCTGCCTCCTGCTCCCTTGCCTACGACACTGGTCCCCTATGTTTTTTTCGAAAAAATTTAGGCAAAAACATAAGGGAGACCAAGGCAATTTTTTCCGTATTCTTCAACAGGCGTGAAATTTTTTTGTTGAAAATCACTTTTTTAAGCTGTAAAAGCTAAGAAAGTTTCGATTTTCGTCGAAAATTTTGTTAAAATCTTTGAAGTAAGCAAAAATGCGAAAAATTTCTTGCAACATGTTTGTTTTTAAAGGGGGTAAATCAATCATGGCAGGATCCAAAAAAAGTTTTTTTTGAAAATTTTTGTAAAGAATACATTCCTAGGGCTAATTTTATGCGAGAAATCGATTCCGCGCATTCCCGATGCATGAAAACGCTTCCTTGACCCTGATTCGGGGAAGGGATCGGTGTATTGAAACGAAAATCAAACATTTTCTGATTTTTATGAGAAAACCGTCGATTCTTAGGTCTTTCTAGGCGGGGAATCGATTGCGCACATTCTCAAAGCATGAAAACTCTTCCTTGGCCATGTTTCAGGGACATTAAATGCTTCCTTAAGCAATTTTATTTAAAATTTTGGATTTTTTCGAATCGTTTATTTTGAGTTTTTGCCTAAGGAAACGCTTTTACGGTTCGGGAGTGCGCGCAATCGATTCCCTCCTAAAAAACCTAAGAATCGACAGTTCTCTCATAAAAATTCGAAAATTTAGGGGGTCATCGCAGCTCATATTTTGAACACATCGCATCGCAAAAAGGCAGATGCAGCACTATAAATTTCGCCACGAATCTCGCTGCACTAACTTTCGCCACTTCCGTGTCAATAAACATTTAAGAGACGATTTCTCGAACATTCGAAGGCCCCTGGTACTAGTGTTAAATGGTCCGATGCGCGCTTGAAATTGAATTTATTTAGTATGATTAATGCATGGGGAAATTTTTGAAAGTCATTTCAAAGCAAAAATCGGCAAACTTTCACCACGTTGCCAAAAAATTATAACTTTCGCCATTAACTTTCACTACATAACTTTCGCCACATGTCAATATACATATTTATTGCAAATCAGGCACCTTAGTTAGTTTGAAATTAAGAGACACTTTCTTGAGTGTTCAAAGGTCGTCCTAAACGTTCCGATGCGCGTTTGAAATTGAATTTATTTAGTAAGATTAATGCATGGAGAAATTTTTGAAAGTCATTTCAGAGCAAAAATCGGACACCCAAAAATTCAAATCCTTGTCTGAAGCTCACATACCCCGGTTTTACGTGTATTTTTTGAATTTTTCAACCTGTCTAAAACACCACAGATAATTTTTTTCGGTCAAATTTGAACGCTGGTCGATGTATTTCAACACAGAGAACAGTTCTAGCGTGATTTCGAAAAAATCT
>OZJO01027273.1:0-13413 GCA_900406225.1 Acrobeloides nanus | reverse complement strand
AATTCAAAAATGGTCAAAAGTTCTTAGGAAGGGTTCCACCCCCTTTAAAAACAATTGGACGCAAAGCGACCTTTGGTCGCTTTGCGATAAAATGTTCTAGTGCCTTATCGGGGCATCATTTTTGGATATCGCAGGGTAACTTTTATGCAATTTCTGGATCCCGTACGACAGGCATATGTTTCCGCCTATGTCTCAAATATTTTTTTGCTATTTTCGATTTATTTATTGATATGGACTATAGTCTATTGATATTAAGACCATCTTATCTATGTCTTGTAGTGTAACTCCAAAAATCTGTAGCACACATAAAAAATATAAAACGTTTTGCAAAAAGAAGTGTGGCCTACGTCTTAATTATAAAAACATGTTTGCAAAAAAAGTATAATCCGTTGATCTTAATTATTAAGCGATTAAATCGAAGTTTTAAAATAAATTGTTAATACTACAAAGAGAGTTAAAAAGTGCATTTTTGTGATTTTTGGGCCCGAAAAATTTTGTGGGGCCTGAAAATTTTGTACTAAAAATGACCCATGTAGGGATAATTTGATGCGGGAAATCAATTGCGCGAATTCCCGAAGCATGAAAACGCTTCCTTGATCCTGATTCAAGGAATGGAATTAGTGTATTGGTGCGAAAATCGAAAATTTTTCTATTTTACCCGGAAAGCATCCATTTGGGGGTAAGTTTATGCGGGGAATCGATTGCGCACATTTTCTAAGCATGACAAAATTATCTTGATCCTGAGAGAATGGAGTTAGTGTATTGACACGAAGATCGAAAAATTTTCTTTTTTCGCCTATATACCAACTTCATTCTCTGAATCAGGGTCAAGATAAGTGAAAAAAGACAATTTTTCAATTTTCGCGTCATTACACCAGCTCCATTCCCTGAATCAGGGTCAAGATATTTTTTCATGCTTAGAAAATGTGCGCAATCGATTCCCGGCACCAAATTAACCCCAGATGGGTGCTTTCCAGGCCAAAGTAGAAATTTGTTCGATTTTCGCGTCAATACAAAATTAGCCCTTATATAGGTCATTTTTAGTTTACAAAATTTTCCGGTCCCAAAAAATTTTTTTCGTGCCCAAAAATCACAAAAATGCACTTTTTTATTTACCCTGTAGAATATTGTATACGTATCACATTCTTGGTGTATAGAAAAGACGAGATTAAATTTTAAATCTTAAATTTTTGGACATTTGAATGTTTGCTTTAGATATTAGTTATACTACATGCTATAACATTTCATTTTAGCTAAAAATTTTGATAAAATCCGAATCGAACAAGAATCAATTTTATAATCTTGAAAAAAATTTCCAGAGTTTACTTTATTGTTCTTAATTATTTTCTACTTCTTATTCTACTATTATAAACGTGTAATGTGCGTGTCTATCTGTCCATACGATTTCGGGAACGTTAGATTTAAATCAACAATGTTAAATCTAAAGTTATAGGGGATAATGAAAGAAGACGATCGACATCACTTTTATGGGGTACCCCCTCAAAAAATTTTTCAATTTTTTTTCTAAAAAATTATAACGCATCTATAGGTACGTATAAAGAACAAATACATATAACATAGTACAATTAATCTCGGATTACCGAGGGAATATCGTATGTGAATTTGAAGTCCCTTTTATACCCAACCCTTTAGGTGACAGGGGTGACATCATGGGATGACATAAGTGACNGAATATCGTATGTGAATTTGAAGTCCCTTTTATACCCAACCCTTTAGGTGACAGGGGTGACATCATGGGATGACATAAGTGACTCTCAGATGACAAGAATGACACTCAGATGACAAGAGTGACCGAATCTGTCACCTTTGTCGCCTTAGTCAATTATGTGTCCCATTTGATGTGACAAGTATGACACGTGTCATATTTGTTACTTTAGCATAAACTATGTCATCTGACGATGAAATTGGTGACTGTTACTCGCCAACACAGGGGAGGGGGGTATACACAATGATCATGCTTGATCACGGGGGGTCTAAAATCCCAAGTTTATCACGTGATATCTGGATGGCCCTTTTCCGTTTACCTCTCGGAGTATATACAGCTCGAAGTCACTCTAGGAGATTTTCGAGCGGCGAAGGCGCTCGACCTCCTGTACTTTTAAAATTTAAAAATTTCAAATTTTTATCATTACAAACTTTTAATCAAATATAATTGATAATTTCTTTTGTTTCAAGTAAAAGTTGTAAATTAAAAAAGCCGGAAAACTGAAAAATAAAATCAAGTTGGACTTTTTTGAGAAATTTTTTTATTAAGAATGTACATTTTTCCTCATAAGATATTATTCTTATCACTTTAATCCAGTGTAGGGACAGCCCGAACTAATGTCTTAGCACGTTGTTTTATCTAGTTATCATGAACATTGTTTTAATATACTTTGTTCGAGTAGAAAGTCCACCTTCCTTAATACAAAATCGGATGTTATAGTTTGAGGAAAAATGTTATAGTTTGAGTCTAATGACGAAAAATTTTAAGCAATAAAATTGCTCCAAGACGAGATAAATTCTTAAAAGCGCATAAAACATAATTTTCAATATTAAAAAAAATTTAATTTTTAGACACAACATGCCCAAAGTAAATTTATCTAAAGGCCAATGGGTTTGTTGTGGAATTAATATTCTATTATTTATAGTTGGTGTTTTTTTGGTAATATTAGGATTAGTTCTAGAATTAAAAGTTGTTCCAGATCAAGTTAAAAGTAAAGCTAAAGAAGTAAGTTTGAAATATAGTAATTACTGATCCTGTAAAATTCGCATATTTACACGTCACTACAACCGCTCGGAGAAGGGAAACGCTCGAAGGAAGAAGTGCTCAGAGTCTTCATACTCATCTCTTCTTCTCCCTTTCGAGTGGAGCGCTCGGATCCCTGTACTTAATTATAATTTTAGGATGTAATTATAAAAATGGACTCTAGTGGAACGAATGGTTTAAATGAATTTACAAATGATTGGCTACATCAAAATTATACTGTTTATATGCAATATTATTTTTATAATTATTCAAATACAATTAGTATAATAGATATGGGCGCCAAGCCTGATATGTTTGAAGTTGGACCTTATTCATATAGGTTTTATAAAATTATTATTGACTATTTAAAACTTATTTTTAGAGAAACTACTATCTATAATTATAAGGTACCAGGTAGTTTTTTAAAAGATGGAACTGAATTTACATACACAAAAACAACGAAATATGAATTTGATCCTGCAACTTCTTGTCAAGGTTGTTCAGAAAATGATACTTTTATTATGCCAGATATTCTTTTCTTTGTAAGTATTTATATCATGGTGGTAGTTGGAAAATTGTACTTTCATGTCTTTTAGAAAAATGAATAACCCGAGTATTTTTAAATTTAAAAAAAATCTTTCTCACAACTCTCTTGGATCAACTCGATTCCTTCCGGAGCGCTACCCGCTTTTACAGGATACCCCATAAAAATGGCAATTTGTGATTTTTATGCTGACAGGAAAATTGCATTTTTTCAGGTCACCTGAGAAAATGCGATTTTTCTGTCAGCATAAAATCAAAAAATTACCATTTTTTATGGGACACCTTTATATACTCCACAACTAGCAGTCCTCATCTCGTAACCTCTTTCACACGTAATCTCTTTCACACATAAGTTACAATCATATGAAACAATGATATATTCGGAAAGATCATGAAAAATGGAGCATTTTTTGTTTTTACGGCATGTTCTGAGTCGTTGTAGTTTTTGAGATAATTGCGTTTGAAATTTTGAATTTGTTACAAGCTTGTCGTTGTAATGCACAAACTTTTTTGAATTTTTCAAAAAAATCGATTTTTGCATCAATTTTTAAATTCTCATAAAATGAACATTGTAACAATTTTTATAACTAAATGAGACGAACAAAATGACACAAAAATTATCCAATTTGAACATTGTTTTGGGTTATTGAAACGAAAATTCTGATTCATGTTTTCGTTTCAATAACCCAAAACAACGTTCAAATTGGATAATTTTGGTATCATTTTGTTCGCCTCATTTAGCTATAAAAAATTGCTACAATGTTCATTTTATGAAAATTTAAAAAATTGATGCAAAAATCGATTTTTCCGCAAAAAATTCAAAAAAGTTTGTGTATTATAACGAAGAGCTTGTAACAAATTCAAAATTTCAAACGCAATTGTCTCGAAAACTACAACGATTCAGAACATGCCGTAAAAACAAAAAATGCTCCATTTTTCATGATCTTTCCGAATATATCATTTTTTCATATGATTGTAGCTTACTGGACTGGTTCTTTAAAAGGTAAAAATTGTATTTATAGAAATTAGCTGACGTATTGCTTGATCCTGAAGCGGTATGTACATTATTATCCTCTATATTTAATCCGGACTCTCCAGTACAATCTAATTGTCTTGACAGTCCGGTCGATGGGGAACTTGAAACTGTGTTGAACATAATTCTTCGAGTGCTTCTAAAAGACTCAAATTTCACTATTGGTGATCATCCCATTGAGCTACTTTGTGATTTATTGTCAGTGATGATAACAGCCGATGGAGGTGGACCATTTCTTCCTATTGTTCGTGTTTATAATAAAATAATTTAATTATCTATAAAAATTTAGAAAGTCCATGAGATTCTTTGGGATGGTTATAATGATCCAATAGTCTCAAGACTAATTTTGGAGATAGAGCGAATATTCGAAAGTGCATTAAACATTACGTTGCCGGATATAAGCACCCCTCCAGTGGCTATAAATGTGCGTACTTTGAACTAGAGTTACACGAGATAGGGATTTTCGGGAAAAGTTGCGATCAGGATTTGCCGGGACATGTAAAGTCAGGGATCGGAATCGGACTTGATTTTCAGTCGGGATCGGGGCAGGGATTTTTTGAAAATTTAAAAAAAATCCTAATGCCCCCTCCCCATTATGATTCTTCACCAAAAGTGACCAAAATTTGGCATTCGGGCAAACATCACCACCACCATTATCATAATGGTGGTGGTTTTGTCATTATGGACATAAAACATAAAGAGGGACCATTATAAAACTTTTTTGATTTTTCGACAACGGAGGAGGGGATTGGCCCATTAAATAAGAACCTGCGAACAACCATCGCCAGGACAAACGTCACGGACATCCATCACAAGACATCCATCACCAAAAACCGTCATGGAGGATATTTGGTTACCATTCACCGGAGGACAACAATCTTCGTGATAGATGAAGGTTGTCTTCGGTGATGGTTGCCATCAGTGACCGTGACGGATGCCTTGTAACGATTGTCCTCAGTGACGGATATTTGTAACGGTGAGGGTTTCTCTGGTCAAACTTATCAAATTTTTTAAATCTTCCATTCTTTCACCAAAATTCATCATTTTTACCAAAAATTTTCTGAACATTTTCAAATTCCGATTCCCGATGGGGATTGAGGTCGTGATCGTGATTCCCGACGTCAGGGGCCGGCAAGAGTCGGGTCCAGGACCTGTAAAAGTCGGGATTGCCGGTTACGATAACGATCTCTACTTGGAACAATTTTCTCTTATATTATAAGAATATATAGGAAAGTTAAACAATTTATTTTAGCAAAAAGTGAAAACTTCTCTTCCTTACACTATGAATACTGGCACAAATAATTATTTGCAAACAGGAGCGGTGCTTTTATACAATAATTCAAAAACACTTCCTGATGCATTGTAACATTTATAATTATTTGTTTAAACTTATTTTTTATAGTTGGAATGGTTGGCAGTGCCATGTTAATGATACTGATTCTTGCATTCCACCACAACATTTAGATATTATGGATTTATCGGCAAAAGCTTTCGCCTCGGAAGCTTCAACTACGAGTGCATCTAATTGTGAGTGCGAAGTTTGTTCAAACGAAACGGCTTCTTTAGCCTCAAAACTAAAAGGAACTAGTAAGATTTTTTGAATAATACGTTTTATTAATTCTTGGTTTAGCTGGAGACTTCTTTCATGCACTAGTTGAAAAATCCGATAGACTTTCTGTCTTAGTTGATGATATTTGCAGGTATGATCTAAAAAACACTTCTCGTATACTTTATTTCCCGGACAAAGAAAAAAAAGTTGAGCACTAGTTTGGTTGATCGTTGATTTCCAAACCGTCCGATCTGGCAAGTTAAGCCACGTTGAGCCCGCAGGTTCGATTCTCGGAGAGTAAAGTGTTGAGAAATTTTAAAAAATTTATCAAACCCCCTAAATTGGACTTCGTAGAGTTTTATTTTTCCTGAAAATTTTTTACTAACCTTTGAAATTGACTTCAAACATGATAGATTATTAATTATAGTAATGGAAATTATTCATGTTTGAAGTCAATTTCCAGGATAGAAAAAGTTTTCAGGAAAAATAAAAATAGGCAAAAACTCTACGAGGCCCAATTTAGGGGGTGTGTTGGCGAGCAACAGTCACCAACTTCATCTTCAGATGATATAGTTTATGTTAAAGTGATAAATATGACATGTGTCATACTTGTCACACATACATGAACAAGGAGGGGGGAACAAGCTACCTCGAGGCTATATAGTGTCGACCAAAAAAGGAACTTTTTTTTAGCCTGAGGTAGTTTCTAGCCGGCTTCGCCACCCCGAGGCTATATGAACTCCGAGGTTATAACGGCTTCGCCACTCCGAGGCTATATGAATCTTTAACTTTTGGCTCGATGCTAGCTACATGAGGGGGGGGGGACAGTCCCCCCCCCCATTGGTAATGTATGTTGTCACACCAAACGGGACAAATAATTGACTAAGGCGACAAAGGTGGCAGATTCGGTCACTCTTGTCATCTGAGTGTAACCCAGGTGTCACTTATGTTACCCCATAATACCACCCCTGTCACCTAAGGGGTTGGGTATAAAAGGGGCTCGAAAGCCACATACGGGGTCCCTCGGTAATTCGAGATTAATTGTACTATGTTATAAGGGAATAAATGTTTTATAACAATTAGGTTTTTCACATTATAACTTCAGGGACCCCCAGTTATCAGAGGCCATTTCCAGCGACAAAACAGGGGGTCTGATAAAATTTTTTTAATTTCTCAACATTTCATCCCCCGGGGATCGAACCTGAGGGCACAATGTTGCTTAACTTGTCGATCTGACGGTTTGGCAATCAACGACCAACCAAAATAGTGCCCAATTTGTTGCCTTTTCCCGGGAAACGAAGTATAATATTGAATTTTAGAACTATGGATTTTATTTATCAAGAAGAAAGCAAAGTTCAGGATATTGATACATATCGTTTTATTATTGACCCATCAATGTTTAGCTCAAGTAACCATGATAACTGTGGTTATTGCAGGAAGTTGCCAAGAGATATGTATGGTAGAGAGGCTGGGAGTTATTGCCTACCAGATGGAGTCTTGGATTTAAGTGGTTGCGAACAATGTAAGTGTTAGAGGGAAAATAATTTAAAGATATTTTTTAGTAAATGCTGATATTATTGTATCAAATCCTCATTTTTATGGCGCAGCCAAAGAAGTTAGGCAAATGTTTCCCTATTTAAAACAAGATGCAAATCAAGATCAAACTACTCTTGATATTGAACCGGTTAGTACGGAGTGATAAAAACGTTTGGAATGTTTGAATTTTGAACAGTTTGGCCTCATATCTCAGGCTCTAGGAAAGCTTTTTAAACGTAGTCGGAGATTCCCTACTTCTCCCCTCCGAGCGCGTTAGCGCTCGGCCCTCTTTACTTACTAAAATTGGCTATCTGCAAGTTCAAGATTTTGTAATAGATTTTTAGACCCTTCCCCGTTTTCAAATTTCATCATCGACCACAAATTCGGATGCTCCTTGATTAGCACTACAAAACTATTTAAAACAATTATCGAAAATAGATGCTTTTTCAGCGAAATGTCCAGCAAAAACTGAAAAAAAGTAGCAAAAATTTGCATATTTGGGTGCATAAAGAACCACGAATAATTGAAGGTTTATGCGAATTTCGCAGAACAATAATTTCTTCATGACTCAACTATATATATTGGCAAAAAATCGCGTTTAAAAAGCTTTTATAGAAACCGAGATATGAGGCCAAACGTTTCAAAATTCAAATTTTTCTATCACCCTGCATAAGTTAAAAAAAAATAGTTAACTTTGATTTTTTAGACTACTGGAACGGTTTTAGCTGCAAATAAACGACTTCAAATAAACTATTTGTTCAAAAATTATCCTGGGTAAGATTTTTAAAACGCGCTTTAGGAGCTATTTTAATATTATTTAGACCATTCCAAGCTCTTACTTCTGGAGTCTATCCCATTCTATGGTTAAATGAATCTTATATGATGGATCCGCACACTCATGATCAAATCAAATCAGAAGTTATAAATCCTCAACATTTGGCCAAATTATTATGTTATATTGTTGGCGTGGGCTTAGGTTCAGCATTGATAGTGGTGTCAATAGTTTCTACAATTGTGAATTTGCGTTACTTTACAAAAAGAAAGATTACCATAGCGTATTTTGACCAAAATGGTGTTGCTTCAGATCCATATGAAACGAAAGATGATCTCGACAAGTGATTCTAGTGGATCGCAAATGTCCAGAGATAGGAGAAAATAGATAAATTTTTGACTTGTTTTTATTTTTACTAATTTATTTTTAATTAAAAACTATAAATTTGATAGATTTTACACAAATTGTTCTGATAAAACTTTCTTTAAGTATTTCTTCATTCAATGCAAAATAGTTAAAATTTTTAAGGGGGTAAGAATCAGGGTCTAATTTTCGAAAAATTGTTTTTGCCAAAACAGCCTATATAGGGGTAAAATCATGCGAAAAATCGATTACGCGCATTCCTGAAGCGTAAAAAAGCTTCCTTGGCCCTGTTTCAGGGAAATAAGAGATTGAAGCGAAAATCCAACATGTATTAATTTTCCTGAATCAAGGTCAGGGAAGCATGTTCACGCTTCGGGAATGCGCGCAATTGATTTTTCGCATGATTTTACCCATATATAGGCTGTTTTGGCAAAAAAATTTTCGGAGATTAGTTCCTGATTCTTACCCCTTTAAGGAAGCTATACCTTTTTCTATCTTTTTACATTTTTGGCCAAAATTTTGCTGAAAGAAGATTCGGTTATGGTAAATAAACTACTAAAGATAGTACTAAATTTGTGGCTTGCATTGAAGACCCAGGACATCAATATTTCTTTTGCGCTGGAACCTTATCTCGGTCAATTTAAATCCATTTAGGCTGAGCGATAGTTTAATGAATTCCTGAGACCAGGCTGAGCAACTTTGTAGAACATCACTTTTTATGATAATGTTGGTTTACCCCTATAGATTTTCATAAAAAGTGATGTTCTACAAAGTTGTTCGGCATGATCTCATGAATTCAATGAGTTATTTTCATCCTAGATGGATTTATATTGACCGAGATATGGCCTTAAATCGATAATTGGCCGATGAAAAACTTGAATTTATTTTGGCGCTATAGAATCATCTGATGGTGGCATGGAGAAACATTTCAGTTTTGACAAAAAAGCGGAGGATTAGAGCGTATGAAACAAAAATGTTGTGTAAAAGTGGAAAAAATTGAATAATAAATNCATTTCATTTTTGACAAAAAAGCGGAGGATTAGAGCGTATGAAACAAAAATGTTGTGTAAAAGTGGAAAAAATTGAATAATAAATATATTCGATTTGCCTTTCAATTTTATTTTTAATAATTAAAGCAATTATTGTTGCTGATAAAAAAATGATAATTCTTTTATGAATCGATGAAATCTTTGTGCGATAAATTCCTTTGTGATATTATTTGTACCATAACGCGTTATTTATGTTCTAATAGTAGTTTCTATTTCTCTCTGATTAAAAAATGAATGCATAGTTATTAATCTTGTACAAAAGGAAAAATAAAACAAGGCCTATTTTCTTGCAAACAAACACGTGTAACCACCTATTGGTGTTAATCGATTTTTACTTTGGTTTTATGTTTACAGCTTTGCTTCTTTTGTACTATAAATATTGATACCTTTAAGCTTAAAAACTTCTTCCATTATTCTTTTTCAAGTGTTTTTTAAATATAAAAAAACACTTTTTCATCAAATGTTAATAATATTTTAAAAGTATATGAGGATTATAAATTGTTATAATGGTTCAAGTTGTGACGGTAATTTTGTATATTAAAAATAAACAGAAAAAGCCTGCTTTAAAACAAATTATTATTATATATGCAGGCAAAATAAGAGCATAAAAAAATTCTCAGGGTGCCCCAGAAAAAGGCAATTTTGCGAACTTTTTCAAAAAATTTTAAATTTCATCAAAATAGCCTTATAGGGGGTTTTCTATGTGAAGACTCGACTGTGAGCATTGCTGGATTTTGAAAACGCTTCCCTGACCTTGATTCAAAGAAGAGATGTGTGTATTGAAGCGAAAATAGACTAATACAGGGTCGGAGGAGCGTTTTCAAAGTCCGACAATTCGCGCAATCGATTTTTTACATAGGGGGATTTTTATTCCAGTAATCGATTGAGAGCATTGCCGAGCGTAGAAAATACTTCCTTGGGCTCTAGGAACTTCCACAACGGAACTTCTATAACGGAATTTTTACAAAGAAAAAAGATGAGCTTCCACAATGATCGATTTTCCCGTGACAACCGTTATGGAAGTTCTGCTTTTTTTCGTTGTGGAAATTCCGTTGTGGAAGTTCCGCATGTCGTTTTGAACCCATTTCTGGAAGTTCCTAGAGCTCTTCCTTGACCTCGACTTAGCCTATTTTCGCATAAAAACATATATCTCTTCATTGAATCAGGATCAGAGAAGCGTATTCAAGGTTCATCAATACTCGCAATCGATTCCTGGCACAGAAAAACCCCTAAAGGGTTATTTTGATAAATTTTAAAAACTTGAAAATTTTGAAAAAATTGTCAAAAATCGCAAAAATCTCTTTTTTGCGTCACCCTGTACTAATAAGCTACAAAATTAATAGGCTTTACAACACTTTTAGGTTTTATCAGAAAACGGCATAGCCCGCCAACCTACACATAAACCAGAGCTTGGGTGGTTTGTATACTTACTAGCAGGCACGGCAGTAATTGGAGGGTTCTTATTCGGATATGATACCGGCGTTGTTTCTGCAGCTATGTTATATGTTCCAAAGAATAATGGAATGACACCTATGAGTGATTTTTGGAAGGAACTAATTGTCTCTATAACGCCAGGTATATTTTTAATTTATCAAATTATCCTAAAAGTTTTTAGGATTTGCAAGTATTGGTGCACTTTTCGGCTCCGCTGCCAGCGATCATTTTGGCAGAAAGAAAGTTATTTTACTATCAAGTTTTTTATTTGCTATTGGTGCTATTGTTTGTGGAGCAGCATTCGACAAATGGTTACTTTTGTTAGGAAGAATTTTGATTGGTGTTGGATTAGGTATAGATGTTACGGGAAAATCTGTTTTTTTGAAAAATCTGATATGAACTGATCAGGTTTTCCCGAGAAAATCTTATCAGTTCAAATTTTTACGGAAAAAGGCTTAATCTAAGGCTAAGCATAAGGCTAAGCCTTAACCTAANTTTCCCGAGAAAATCTTATCAGTTCAAATTTTTACGGAAAAAGGCTTAATCTAAGGCTAAGCATAAGGCTAAGCCTTAACCTAACAAGGGACATGTCAGAAGTGACGCCTTAGTTTCCCGATGAAAAATATACCATCTTGTAGAGCATACCCGACTTGATTTTTGAACTGATCGATTTAGCTGCAGAAGGCGTAATATGAGAGAGTTATAGGCGATTTAATTTTGCAAATTTTGCAAATCCTATTTATGTAACTCTATTTGGAAAGTGATAACTTAACTGCAAGGATGGTATAGTGGTTAAGAACACATTTAGTTCCACGTGATATCTTTTTCATTCGGGGGTTCAATTCCGCTTGGAAGCTTTACTTTTTTGCATTTTTTTCTTTTTTTGCATATTGTTAAAAAAGTTTAACAAATTAGTTCTGTTTATTTTCTCCAAATTTTATCTCCATGACTAACGCTAAATTTTCAGCCATGAGATTAAATCCACGTAATATTGTGAAATTAATTGAAGATCACTTCAGATTTCATCCAGAAACGGAAGTTACGGCAGAAGAACGGGGTTTAGCCGAACGATTGATTTTCCAAATACAGAGGCATTTAACTGAAACTGATGAAGAGTTGGAAATAGAATTCGAAGAGGTAATCATTTGAATTCCACAAAATGACATTTGTGTATTTCTAGAGCCTAGTGGTCGATGAATTCCTAGACCCAGAAGCTTTTATCTATGAGTCGGAATCTGATTACGATGAAAGTTTTTCTGATACACACAGCCAAATTGATTCGGAAGAGAATGATCCAGAATTTGAAATACCAGCTAAGCGGCAGAAAGAACAGATTATTTCACGAGATCAAATTCAAACTGCATTATCATTTTACCGTAGTGGGTCTGGTGGAACAAGATCAGTTTCATCTATGAATGCGAAGTTTCGTTGGATAAAGGATAAGGACCAAATTGACAATATATTGTTAAGGTTGGTTTTTTTAACACTTTGAGGGCGGACCGGAAGAGGGACATCTTTGGGGGTTTTCGACCATGCTGAACACGATGGCGCTAATGAAAAAATTTGAAAAAAATTTTTATCCGAAATCGAGTTATCAAAATTGGTACATAAAACTTGGTACACATCTGGATACTAATTTTCCAATGGCCATAGCTTTTTATAGGAATTGATTTGAGAAAATTAGTATCCAGATGTGTACCAAGTTTTATGACCAATTTTTATAATCCGATTTCGGATACAAAAATTTTTTTCAAATTTTTTTGGGCACCATCGTGTTCAGCATGGTCGAAAACCCCCAAAGGTGTCCCTCTTTCGGTCCGCCCTCGAAGTGTTAAAGGGGTGGTTCTATCAAATAATGTGATGTGTTAGATTTGAAAGGCGAAACCAAGAAGAGTCCCATATTTCAAAAGCAGCGCATATTTTCGCCAATGTTTTCCAACGCTTTTCACAAAAGTCTGATGAAGGATTTCTGATTCACGACATGGATTTAAAAAGATGGGCTTTACAGGTAAACGAGATTTTCTCACGTTTACCTGTAAACCTTCTGTTTTTTTAAGGCGAATCGAGAATTAGATTCTCCGCTTAAAGGCTTCAAAGCTTCAGATAGCTGGGTTGCTCGGTTTAAGCGCAAAAATCGAATTGTCCTGCGGAAAGTAACAAAATATGTTACAAAAAAGCAACGTATCGATGCGGCCGCGATTAAAAAATCAGGCCTAGAATTTGTATCAAACGTCAAAGATTTTATAAAAGTTGGAAGATTTGCTCGTTCTGAAGTCTTTAATTGCGATCAATCTGGTTTTAAGGTAGTTTTTTTAAATAAATTCTTGATACTTATACTTTTATAGAAAGCTTTGCATAGTGGGAGAACACTCACATTCAAAGGTG
>OZJO01027271.1:0-12764 GCA_900406225.1 Acrobeloides nanus | reverse complement strand
ATTACCATTTTTAAAAATAAGTTACATAAAAATTTAACAAAAATTCGTCAAAAAATCATAGTTTTTATTTTCCTCCATGTACGAGTGTCGTACTTCAGGTACGAATGTTGTATCTTCAGGTACAAGTGTCGTACTTCATTTTTTAAAGATTTTCATCAATATTATAATTTATAAATCAGCCTGAAGTACGACACTCGTACTTGGAGGAAAAATAAAAACTATGATTTTTTGACGAATTTTTGTTAAATTTTCATGTAAGTTCTTTAAATTAAGCCAGGTACAATTATCGTACCCAAGGTACGAATGCTGTACCCGAAAAGTACGTTTTTTTGCCAAGTCTGATGTAATGTAATGACTTTTCTTGGGTAATCTACCAAAAATTCCATATCAACGCTATGCATTGATGCAATGCTTTTTTAATTAAATAAAATATTTAAAAACTTAACTTATGCACCAATTACAATATTGATTATTGGGATTGTGGTGATTATTTTTGGAAAAAATGGTAGAACGAATTTCTGAAAGATAACTTGGACGAAATTCGCATAAAAATTCATATGGAAATGAAAACCTTGAAGAATTCGGAAAAGGAAACAGCAATAAGTTTATGAGGAACTCGTATACAATTAAGAAAAGAATTGAGACCGACAATTACCATTCGATACCCGGCCGATATGAAAAATGGATGCATGGTGAGAGGGAGATCACAGCAAGCGGAAATCATCGAGCTTCGCCTATGGCAGTATACTTGGAATGGGTCGCAAATGCTTGGCATAGTTTGTTCAAGGAACTCATCGAATCATTTAAAATTTGCGCGTTACTACTTAGACAGATGGTAGTGAAGACCATCTTATCCATTCTTTCAAGCTTGTGATTCCGAATGGTTTAGAGCTTTTGCGTCAAGCTCTTGCATCAGAAGCTACAATGCTGCGTGTAAAAAAGAATTTTAATTTGAAAAAATTATTAAAAATCGATATTTACAACAATAAAAAGATCAATAACGCTTTTCAAGTTGACAAACAAAAGGAAATGGTGTAATAGTAACTCCAGGTTTTCTTTCAAGACTAGGCTTCTTACCCTCTACGGCTGAGATCTAAAACCATTTATTTTACATAAAAACTCGCAGAGTCCCAATTACCTTGAATTGGTTAAAAATATTTGCTACAAATAAAAACAACTCCATTCTTGCTAAACTTTCACCTAAACATTGTCGTCTTCCAACAGAAAATGGGATAAATTCGTCGATTTTTCTGATGTTTCCATTCGAATCCAAAAAACGTTCGGGCTTGAATTTATGAGGCTCTGGGAAGATCTGAAAAATTTTTGTGCTTGAAACACCAAATCGATTTTTAAAGGACCAGTTGAGTGGGGAAAATGTTGCCATTTTTGTTGATATTCAGAAAGTTCATGAAAAATGGAGCATTTGTTTGACAGCAAATTTTGAATCGCTTTCATTGTCGAGATAATTGCGTTTGAAATTTTGAATTTGTGTACATGTTTTCGTTGTAATACACAAATATCAACAAAAATTGGCAACTTTTTTCCCCACTGGACTAGTCCTTTAAACAACCCAACCTTTTCATCATACAAAACGGAAGAAAGCATAGGCATTACAGCTGTGCCTTTGGAAATTTTTTGACCTTTATAAACAGTATCCTTCGTTGTTGTATGATAGGCTATGATGAAGACTATATTGGACAAGCGTTGGATTTCCTAAAAAAACAAAAAATGAAAAATCCAAAATGTTTTATTTACATTAACAATAGCATTGGTATAAGGCAGGTTGTTCTTGTCCTCCATAAGGATTAGTCGATCGCTTCCAATAGCAGTATCAAGCTCTCTCTGGAGCTTTTCTTGAATTTTCTGATCGTGGATTAAATAAATAATTCCCCAAGAAAGTGAACTGGTTGTTGACTCCTTAAAAAATTTGAATTTTGAAAGAAAAAAAAGAAAATTTTGACGTTCATAAAGTTGACACGAAACAACTTTTACACAATAAAGTTGACACGATGAAGTTGATATGAAACGATCAATCCTATTCTTTTTTTGAAAAAATTAGGATCAATTCATTGAAGTCTAGGAATTTTTCCACGACGAATGAGATCATATCGACAAAATAGAAGTCGTATCTCGTGTTCTCGACATTATCTTGTCAACTTTATCGTGTCAACCTTTCGTTTCAACTTTATGAACGTCCAAATTTTACGGCACTATGGCGCCATTTATACTTCCGTCGCGACGCGACAGTGCATTTTTGTGTCGTACGACAGAGTTTAGGGTCGCCACAAGCTATCGGATCCCCAAAAGCAACGGCACAAGCTATCGTACGAAGTCATCTACGAGTGTAAAATACACTCGTACGACGGACGAAATGGCCACAAGCTATCGTACGAATTTCGTACGATGCCATCGTACTGCGTCGTACAATCGTACGACAGCTTGTGGCGATTTCGTCGTACTTTTAAGCAGCTATAAGATCAGATGTTGGCTACAACCCAAAATGAACAAAAATTGACTAATTTTTTCATTTCCATGGTTAAAAATTCATTGACCAAATGTTGGCTACAACCAAAAATAGGCAAAAAAAAATTAGTTAATTTTTGTTCATTTAGGGTTGTAGCCAACATCTGGTCTTATAGCTGCTCTTTTACGTTAATTTTACGATCGTACGATGACTTCGTACGATATCTTATGGGGCCGTCGTACTTTCGTACGATAGCTTGTGCCGTGCTTGTGGCGACCCTTATAGTTAAGTCGTACGACGCGCCGCGACACGACGGAAGTATAAATCCCGCCTATAACTTTCGCCACGAATCTCGCCACGCTAACTTTCACCACTTTCATGTCAATAAACATATTTAATTCCAGACAAATTGTTGCCTGATTTGCAATAAATATGTACATTAACACGAATGTGGCGAAAGTTATAGTTGTTTGGCAACGTGGCGAAAGTTGTCGTGGCGACCATGAAACGTGGCGAAAAGCTATAGTGCCAATTCTTACTTGTCCAGCTAGCCATAAATCAAAACACATATTTAGAAGCTGTTGCATTCTAAAAAAGCTTTTGTTCACTTTTGGGGACAAGTTTTGGCCAAAAATTCCATTTTTCACAAATGAAAAACACAGTATTTTTCACAGTGAAAAATCGAATTTTGAACAAAATTTTTTGTGAAAAATCGAATTTTTGTTGGGAATTCCAAGTTTGCTCAAAAATCGAATAAGATCGTTTCATCTGTGTTTGTTTCATTCGTATCGTTTCATTTGTGTTCGTTTCATTTGTATTCGTTCCATCTGTGTTCGTTTCATTCGTATCGTTTCATTTGTGTTCGTTTCAGTTGTATTCGTTCCATTTGTGTTCGTTTCCTTCGTGTCGTTTCATTCGAGTCTATGCCCTTTTTTGTGCTAATTTTCGTCACAAAAATTCGTTGAATTGTCTGTTTAAAAAAAAGTTCAACTTACGAATAATTATGCGCGCCACTTTCTTCTTGATCTCTTTTCGCCTTTTCTCTCAAATAAGCATCCACATAATCAGTTGGTTCGGAATTCAAATCAATATTCTGTCGATGCTCTTCCACTTGTTTATGGAAAAATTCGAAAATTTTTTCACTTCGCGCACAAATACGACCATAGATATTTTTGGTATAGGGCAAATACTTGAAAATTTCCGTATTCTTCCACATGAGGATGGAGACGGGGTGGGCCATGATTAGATTCAATCTGGTCACGAGGTATTTTATCCTGCGAAATTCTTCTAATTTTTCCTAAAATGGGGTAGGAAATTTATTTTTCAGATTAGGTGGGCCAAAATGATAGGGTTCTCTAACCGAAAAAAATTTCCTAAAAATAAGCCTATTGTGGATCAGGGGAATCATTTTTGGAGGTTCCTACAGTACAAAACTCCCACCCCTACCTCTTCAATACTCAATTTTTAGCAAAAAGGTTGTTCAAGTGTGACAATCGTTACATGTCATTTTGGCCTCTCCCCTAATCCAGAGTAGTACCCTATTTTTCCTTTTTTATTCTTAACTAGAGATGTGCACGTGACAGTCTGACTGACCCAGATGGCCATATTACTTTTTTGGCGGACCGCAGCAGGCCAGGGTGGCATTAAGGGATAGACAGACTACGGTCGACCTAGGCCAGGCTTGGTCTCTACCCTTCACACTTCAACTCTTACCCCTTCAAATCGATATCCAAAAAGCAGTGCGTTAATAATTGACCCCACTGAAACATCCAAATATGAGCTGATATTAATCTCGTTGTCTCCACTTTCTATCGTTTTTCTTAAACTTGAAAGCAATGACGACACCTCTAATAAAATCTAAAAAAAATTTGGATATTGAAACGAAAATTTGAGACCCCTACTTTTTCTTGCATGACATTTTTGCCAAGTCCGAAATCTCGAAAAACATGAATCGCAAACCTTCTTTGATCCCTCCAAAGATCTCCTTCAGTAAAAATCACTCCATAATAACCCCCTAAAATTTTTTTGAAAAAAAATTTTTTTCAATTTTTCTCTACCTCTCATAAGCTCTGTCAAACTAGGTGAAAACATCCTTCCTGCATAAGTATCACCTTCTTTTTGAAACGTCTCCGTGATTGTCTCATAATCCGCCATAGTAACAACAGGGATCTCTCCGAACCAGATGGTATACAAAGGTCCATATTGTTGGCCCCATTTTTGAAAAGTTTCGTGCATCGTTTCAGCTGGATATAAGGAGAGGAGATTTCCCAAAATTGGGATGGGTGTGGGACCTAAAAAATTTACCCCTGCCAAAATTTGACCGCTCTCTACCTGGTGGTAATCCCCTTCTTTTCCAAAACATGTGATAGAAAAAATACACAACTATGACTAAAATTGCAAATTGCCCAATCATTTTTATGGAAAATATTCCGAAAGAAGTACAAATTTGAGAAAAGTATAAATTTCTTCTAAGCTTAAACAACTTCGGCTCATTTTCTTCATGCCCTTATCAGCAACCGAGCAAGAAAAATGCCCAATAAGCAAACATTGACGTCGAAAATTTTCGAACGAACAAATTTTCTAAAAGCAATGCACTATAGTTTTTGAGAGACGGGTTGCAAAGTTGTAAGGATGACATAAAAACTAGAATTCAAAAACCTGATATGAACTTGGACAACTGAAACAATTTCATGGGTATACCCATTGTTTTGAGAGAGAAAAAATTTGATTATTGATGTCAAGGTTTGTTATTACAAAAGATGTCAAAAAGTTTAAACAATTGCATTAAAAGTTTTTAAGTTGTGTTCGATAAAAATTTGCATAACCTTTTTTGTACTCTTAAAGGAGAGAGACCCAAAATAACGTGATAATTTTTTCTTGAAAATAAACCCTATAGGGTCATTTTCGTTTCATTACACATAATCCCTTCCCTGAATCAGGGTCAAGGAAGCATTTTCAGGGCTCGGAAATGCGCTCAATCGATTCCCCGTATAAAATTACCCCTATAGGGATCATTTTCAGGGAAAAAAATTTTGAAAAAATTATCACGTTATTTTGGGTCCCCCTCTCCTTTAAGAGTACCTAATTTTCTGTTAAATTAGACCACAGAATGAGTATATTTATTAATTAAACTACCAAAAAGTAGCTAAATAAAACCACAAACAAACAAAATTCTATTCTAGGCACTAGCAAAATTTGCATATTCGATGGATTAGTTGTATTACTTGGATTAGTCGGGGTAATCGTACTACTTGGATTAGGCAGAGTAATCGTACCATTTGGACTACTCGTACTACTTAGCTCATTCAAATTTGAAATTCGTTCAAAATAAGGCAACACATCCAAAGGAGCTTGTACTTCTACTGTTTGAAGTCCTTGTATAACAGCACCATTTTGATCCTTCCAAGTTCCGCCGGGGAGAATGACTTTTCTTGAAATGGCATTTTCATAGACCACAGGGGCTACTAAAAGTCGATCACCAACGAAAAATTGATCAGAGCAATTCAGGGCTTCTTGAGTTTCGAGTTCCCACCAAAGAGGCCTACAAATTAAAAAAAATTTTTACACTTTTTTCTGTTTTTTTAATCGTTTTTTTGACAAAAATGTTGAAAATTGTTAAAAAGAGAAGTTTAAATTTATAAGCTTAAGCCTAAGCCCAAGCCTAAGCCTAAGCCCAAGCCTAAGCCCAAGCCTAAGCCTAAGCCCAAGCCTTAGCCTAAGCCTAAACCTAAGCCTTCTCGCTCAAAACCACTTCTTTATGAAACATTTTTTCATTTCACTTTTGATGAGTTCAAAAACTCCTATCTTTCAAATTGATGTGTCAAATTTTATTCAAAGTTTGAATTGTGTAATGTGGAAACAATCGTTTCAATAAACAGCTCTGTGTGTACTTGTTTGAATGTCTCTGGTGATTCTTACCTGTACATCGGAATCCCAGTCAACACTGCTTTTTGAGCCTCTTCTTTCAGAAAATCTGTCCAATTTGCTCGAATAGCCAACATCTTTTTCGAAATCTCCACTGTTTCATCATCGAAATCCCATGGAGTCACCGAAAATTGCATCGTCATCAAGAATGTCGTTGTCTAAAAAGCCCTTTTCCTCAAATTTGCATAAAATTTTAAAAATCACCTGAACCCATCTTATGTATAGATCTTTATCAGTAGTCGTGTTAACTCCATTTCCTCCAATAATATCCGGCAGGTTCCAAAAATATCCATGAAGTCCGAAATTTAACGTATTTGGGATGAGTGTTTGGAGGCCATATTCATACCTAAGGTTAAAGAACTAGTCCAGTGGGAAAAAAGTTGCCATTTTTTTGATATTCGGAAAGTTCATGAAAAATGGAGCATTGTTTGTTTTTACAGTAAATTCTGAATCGTTGTAGTTTTCGAGAGAATTACGTTTGAAATTTTGAATTTGTGTACATGTTTTCGTTGCAATACACAAACTTTTTTGAATTTTAAATCGACGATTACAACGAAGGCAATTTGTAAAAGTACGACTGCGCCGAACGGGGTACCAAACGGGGCTCCGAACACGCCAAACGGGTCCCAATTAGGCTTAGGCCTAAGTCTAGGCCTAAGCCTAAGCCTAGGCTTCGGCCTAGGCTTAGGTTTTAGGCTTAGGCCTAGGCGTAGGCTTAGACATAATTGGGACCCGTTTGGCGTGTTCGGCGCCCCATTTGGTGCCCTGTTCGGCGCAGTCGTACTTTTACAAATTGCCACAACGAAAACATGTACCCAATTCAAAATTTCAAACGCGATTATCTCGACAACGAAAGCGATTCAAAATTTACTGTAAAAACAAAAAATGCTATATTTTTCATGAATTTCATAATATCAACAAAAAATGTAACAAAAGTTTTCCGAGTTGACAGGATCATTTCAAATCATGTCATTAATTTGACTAAATAGCTACCAATCGGAAGCTCGATCCAATGTTCGGATTAGGATGGGTAGTTCTTGTGTTCGACTCCCAACTCTTGCTTCAACAGCCCCTCCAAAACTTGAGGCAAAGCGGACATAGGCTCGGGAGTAGTCATTCGGCTCAGTACCAGCAAACAGTCGAAAGTTGGTGGGGAGATATCGAGTTTCGCCCGCATCATATTTGAATGCATAGACACCCATCTAAAAGTTGGATGTTTTTTCAGTGCTTAGATGGGTTAGATTTGGGATAAAGTGAAAGTAGAGAAGGTTCATCTTTTGCCTCCCTTCCCCCCGAATTTCTGGGGAGGGATCCCCTACCTCTCTAAACAACGCATGTGACTATATTAGACTGGCTTCAACTGCAATGACTTACATCTTTAACACTTTGCAATTGACCAGAAAACCAATCAAATGCTGTAGGATTGGTCACATCGATAGCATATGAGTTGATATGTGGACCGTCCCACCACCACACAAATCCTGGGGTACCATTTTCTGTCTTAATGAAATAGTCATGAAGACTTTGATTAGCAAAATTGACAGAATCGTTTCGAACAAACGGATTGACCCAAGCTGTTAGGCGAATATTATTTTGTCGAAGGCTATCGATCATGCCGGTGAAGTCCGGAAATTTTTCGGTGTTGACCTAAAAGTGGTTGTCAGAATTTTTAATTTATAGTATCTGGAGGCCGAGCGCCTTCGGACTCGCATCTGAGTGCTTCCGAGGGTTTCAGAGTCTTTCGAGCACTTCCGAGCGCCTCCTAATGCTTTCAAGCGCCTACGAGCCTTTCAAGCGACTACGACCCTATTCCTAATTTGAACCGTACGGATCCGTACTGTCACTGTCAACCGTACGGATCCGTACTGATCCGTGACGGATCAGTACGTATCCGTACGGATCAGTACGGATCCGTACGATTCAAATTAGGAACAGGGCCTACGAATCTTTCGAGCATCTACGAATCTTTCGAGCGCCTACGAGTCTTTCGAGCGCCTACGAGCCTTTCGAGCGCCTACGAGGGCCTTAGCCCTAATTGTTCCTCATCACGTTGGATATCAATAGAAGGGTTTGTAACGCATTTTCAAAAGTTAGTTCTCACTCACGTACACACAGACATTACACGTTTTATACAAAAAGATAGAGTATATAGGAGCCTGTTAAGTCTATACTCATCTTCCTCAGAGAGACAAGATGAGTATAGGCTGGACAAGCCCCTATATACCTGATAATCCCCATAATGCGTCGTCCAGCTGTCATCCAATTCTAATTGCGCGATTGGAAATCCATTCGATACTATCTCATCCGCAAATTCCAACAAATAAGATTCGTTTATAGTCCGAAAATATCTAGCCCACGTTGTCCATATAGGCTTTTCTATCAACAACGGATCTATGGTACCTAATTTTTTAATTTTTCAAAAAAACGTTTTATGAAAAAATTATACCAAGTGGAGTTTTCAACAAATTTTTCGCACTTGTTTGATAGAAAGACGATAAAGATGTACGATCATCTTTTACGACCCAAATTTCGTATTCCAAAAAGTCCAACAGTGATGCGGGCTAAATTTTTTTTTGGAAAAAGAAAAGGTTTAAAAATTACTGGAAAGCTCAAATATGGTGAATTTATTTGTGCTTGTAGATTTTCATCAGTGTTGACGACTTGTGATTGTAGAGTAAGAGAGTTATTTTGGATGGCATGCCATAGGGGTACCCAATCGGGGACAAAAATGGCTATTTTCTTCGAGCACAACCAGAAGCGTTCTTGTCCAGAGGCAAGGGTCTAAAATTTTTTGATAATTAAAAACGGAGATTTTTTGCTAAATTGACAAATGAGTGTCAAACTTAAGACAGGTCTAAGCCTAAGGCCGGCCGAAAGTTGTCGTACTGTTGTACCTTTCTGTCGTACCGTGGTACGACAAAAAGTACAACAACTTGCTACCTCGAGTCGTACTTTTTAATGCATTTTAAATGAAAAAGTACGATAACTTGCGACCTCATGCGTCGGTACGACAACTTATGTCCGGCCTAAGGCTAAGGTATAAGCTTAGGCTGAACACACGTTGTCGTACCACCGCATGAGGCCACAAATTATTGTACTTTTTCATTCAAAATGCATTAAAAAGTACGACTCGAGACCGCAAGTTGTCGTACCACGGTACGACAGAAAAGTACAACGGTACGACACCAAAGTACGACGACAACTTGCGGCCAGCCTAAAGCTAAGGCTCAAGGCTGGCCGCAAGTTGTCGTCGTACTAAGCCTAAAGCCTAAGACCATTTCTTTTTGAACATTTTTTCATTTGATTTTTTGATGAGTACAAAAACTGTGATCTTTGAACTTTGGTTTGAGGAAGGAAAGAATTTCTGATAAACCATGTAAAATGCCTTACAATCCACAAATCATCGATCACATAAGGCATCATCGTAATCTCATCTTTCACATTCATCGGCCAGGCTTGTTGCAACCTCTGCATCCCACCATACCAAAACACACTGTCGTCCAAAATTATGTCATCCCTCAGATAACTATAATTTTGCGGATTGCTCCATTTAAATTTATACACATCCACATCATGTTTGGTGTCAACAAGCTCAATTTTTAAGATGGACTTGTCTTCATATAAAACTTGGAGGCTTTTTCCAATGTATGAAAATTTAAGAACATTAGATGGGATAGAAAGACCTAGGTTGAGTTGAAGAGGGTAGCCAGAGGCGGTTGTAAGTGTGGCATTGTGTCCGGATGAGTCAATTGTTAACTGGCCTAGGGTTGTGTTGGCTGAAGAAGATGGCCTAAAAATGACTTATCAGATCATATAACAAAAAAGTGGGATATAGAGAATTTTTGCCTAATTGAAAATATGAAAAAATTTGACCCTAGCGGAATCGAATCTGGCTGTCTCAATGTTGCTTAACTTGCCAGAACGAACAAATGAATATCAAGACTAAGCTTAAAGGACCAGTCCAGTAATTTACAATCATATGAAAAAATGATATATTCGGAAAGATCATGAAAAATGGAGCATTTTTTTTACGGCACGTTCTGAATCGTTGTAGTTTTCGAGATAATTGCGTTTGAATTTGTTACAAGCTCTTCGTTGTAATACACAAACTTTTTTGAATTTGTTGTGGGAAAATTGATTTTTGCATCAATTTTTAAAATTTTCATTAAATGAAAATTGTAGCAATTTTTTATAACTAAATGAGACGAACAAAATGACACGAAAATTATCCAATTTGAACATTGTTTTGGGTTATTGAAACAAAAACATGAAATCAGGGTTTTCGTTTCAATAAACCAAAAAATGTTTAAATTGGATAATTTTGGTGTCATTTTGTTCGTCTCATTTAGCTATAAAAAATTGCTACAATTTTCATTTAATGAAAATTTTAAAAATTGATGCAAAAATCAATTTTCCCGCAACAAATTCAAAAAAGTTTGTGTATTACAACGAAGAGCTTGTAACAAATTCAAACGCAATTATCACGAAAACTACAACGATTCAGAGCATGCCGTAAAAACAAAAAATGCTCCATTTTTCATGATCTTTCTGAATATATCATTTTTTCAAGTGATTGTAAATTACTGGACTGGTCCTTTTTTAAGCGTGCCTTCTTTATCTACTGCGCTTCGGTAAAAATTTCAACTGTAGCGCGGAAACGGACTATAAAATAATTCAAAAAGAAGCCTTACCCAATGAATAACAAACATAAATAAGTTAGTTTCAAAATTGTGCATAAATGATTCATTTTTTAACCTTGCGAATATAAACAATGCAAATTTTTCGGAGCTTCAAAAATCAATGAATGCACTTTTACAATAATAACCAAACTAGGAACTAATCGTCAAACAAATAAAAATTTTTATGGAAGAATTAAATGGCAATTTAATGGGTTTACTTCGACTTAGCTACCAGAAAAGTAGGGATTATACGCATGATAAAAGAATTATCATATTCACATTATACAGGAATTAATGGAAAAATTGGGTCACAAATTTTTGATACGAAAAGTGTAATTTTTTTGGGATAGTCCTAATTGATAGAGGGTGTGGCTGTTTTGTTTTTTGGGACCCGGAAATTTTCTAAAAAATGAGCCCTCTAGAGGTAATTTTGTGCGGAGAATCGATTGCGCGCATTCCCGAACCATGAAAATGCTTTCCTGAACCTGATTCAGGGAAAAATTGGTTTTGAAGCGAAACTGGTTATTTTTAAAGAAAAAGATAAAATTGCCATTTTCTGTATCAAGGAATCGTTTTGAAAACGTGTGCAATCGATTCCTCGCATAAAATTACTTATGGAAGAGTGATTTCCAGATAAAAAAATGCGAAAAACAAAAATAACCATTTTTCCCTGAATCAGGGTTAGAGAAGCGTTTTCGCGCTCTGGGAATGCGCGCAATCGATTTCCCGGATAAAATTACTCCTAGAGAACTCATTTTTAGAAAAATAAATTTCCGGATCCCAAAAATAAAAAAGGCCACATTTTTATTGTCCCACCCCTCGATTCTGATTTGGCTCGTAAATTTTGTCTTTTTTCAAGTAAAAAACAAACAAAAGGTCCGCAGCCTCAGAGGAGCAGCATTTAAACAATGATTATGAATAAAGGCACCTTTTACAACTGTAAAACAGCAAAATTTTTCTACAAATTGCTTAAAGGACCAGTCCAGTTTGGAAAAAACCCTATATAAAAATAAGAACCGAGAGAGGGAAATAAGAGTGTGTATTAAAGCTTGAAAACGCTTCCCTGAATCAGGGTCAGGGAAGCGTTTTCAAGCTTCGGGAATGCACGCAATCGATTCCCCGCATAAAATTACCCCTATGACGTCACTTGTTAAAAAAAATTTTCTACCCGGCCCTAAGTTGGACTCCCCCTTTAAGGTTACAAAATTCGGTGACACAAACAAACAGATGGGCAGACAGTTCTCGTTTAATATTAAAGGTATATTCGGAAAGATCGTGAAAAATGGAGCATTTTTAGTTTTTACGACTACCTCTGAATCGTTGTAGTTTTCGAGATAATTGCGTTTGAATTTGTTACAAGCTCTTCGTTGTAATACACAAACTTGTTTGAATTTTTTGCACTAAAATCGTCAAGTCTTTTCAATGTAAATATCTTTACTACTGTAAATTATTAGTTGTTAAAGTTTAAAAAATATTTATCTTTCATTTTCTGAGCGAACAAGTCAACTTTTGTGCAAAAAATTTGAAAAAGTACATGTTTTCGTTGTAAGGCTGCGGTCAAGCATGTCAAAAAAGTTGTCGAAAAGTTGTCGAAAAGTTGTCAAAAAAGTTGTCCAAAAAGTTGTCGAAAAACAAAAGGGTCGCGGGTTCGAATCCCGCTTGGAGCTTAATTTTTTGCACAACTTTTTTGTGCAAAA
>OZJO01027269.1:0-13297 GCA_900406225.1 Acrobeloides nanus | reverse complement strand
ACCAAATTTCAGTGATATGTTAGTTCCTATTACTACGGCTCATACCGGTCTCAATGCTAACATAAGTTGGCCAATCTCATAGTTTAATTTTGATAATATGAAATTTTCTAAAGCTTTATTTTGTAACTATAACTTAATAAAACAGAATGTTTAAAAAACTGTTATGTACAGTGTGTATAAAAAATCGAAAATTGGGTGATTTTTTCATGTTTTTCGACCCGACATTTTTTTCAAAAATCCTAAAAATGACCCATATAGGGGTAATTTTATACGGGAAATTGATTGCGCGTATTCCTGAAGCTTGAAAATGCTTTCCAAAGTGTGTAGTTGCTCAATCTTACAATAAAAAAATAACTTTATAACAAGAAATAATAACCATTAAAATCCGATCGGAAAATTTTTATCATGTTTACTTCAGCTTCTTCTTTGGACGAAGATTGTTGGAGTGTCCGCACTTCGTCTTACGACAGTTAGTCGCACGAGGCGGAAGACGAGCATAGCATTTGCGGCAGATCTGCTTGTCGCAATTATACTTCTGAGCAAGCATTCGGAGCGACGGCTCGATGATTCCACCACGGAGACGAAGTACCAAATGTAGAGTGCTTTCTTTCTGAATGTTGTAGTCAGACAATGTTCTTCCATCTTCAAGTTGCTTGCCAGCGAAGATCAAGCGCTGCTGATCTGGTGGAATACCTTCTTTATCCTGTATCTTTGCCTTAACATTTTCGATGGTGTCGCTTGCTTCGACTTCTAGTGTAATAGTTTTGCCTGTCAAGGTTTTCACAAAGATTTGCATGATGGATATCTTGCTAAAAATGGAATTTATATACAGGGTAGACTTTAAAAAACCGGAATTTTGCCGTTTTTGGCGAAAAAATTGTTCAAAAAGTGATCTATTAGTGGTAATCCTATGCGAGAAATCGATTGCGAGCATTGAAAAATTCTGAAAATGCTAACTTAGCCATAAAATCGTCATTTTTTCGATATTTTCTTTAAATTTTTTCGCCAAAAACGGCAAATTCCGGTTTTTTCAAGTCCACTCTGTACATAGTCAGAGGAGTGCATATTTTCGAAAAAATTCGGAGGGAAAGGGGATATAGGGGCAAAATCCTTTAAACGGAACGTGGGGATTGTCTACTAGAAAAAAATAGTTTTGGCGTTTGAAAAAGTCAAAAGATATTAAATGGAAACACCATGTGATAAAAAGCATAAAAATGATCTNAAAATTCGGAGGGAAAGGGGATATAGGGGCAAAATCCTTTAAACGGAACGTGGGGATTGTCTACTAGAAAAAAATAGTTTTGGCGTTTGAAAAAGTCAAAAGATATTAAATGGAAACACCATGTGATAAAAAGCATAAAAATGATCTGGTAAAAATGTTTATTACAAAGCTCCGCAACAACCGAATAAATATAGCGCATAACATCGTATAAAATTAGGAAATGGGTTTTGTTTTAAACAGAAGACTTTTTTCGAGAAATTCCAAATCAAAAAACTATCACAGGAGACAGATTTTTATGCGAACGAATGCGAACAGTACAGCCATAGCATAAATGAAGATGAAAAAATATTTCAAGTCCTTTAAAAACACAAGCAATAATAAATAATACGAATATGACAAAGTCCAAGTTCATAAGATTAAAAAGTCTTTATTGTCCGTTTATTCGTTATCTTCGAGGCTCAAGTGAGTGATCTTTGTAAAGTCGAATTCCTCGGTAGTTCCTCGCTGGAAGATGTCCAACACATCACGGCATGTTGTTTCGAAGTGTGTGGTCGGATCATATGAACGTGAGATGAAGACCTGCGAATCGGTGCCCAAGTCGGTTGGCTCATAAACATCGTATACTTTGATGAATCTACAAATACAATTTTAGTAAATATAATATTTAAAAAAGCATAGATGGAGGAGTCCCAGAGAGAGAAATTTTAGATAAAAAAAATTGAATTTTCGAATTTTGGTTTAAAAAAAATCGAATTTTGGTCAAAAAATCGAATTCGCTATTAGCGTGTGCTTACACGAAAATAAAATGTTTGAAATTTTCCGAATTTTTGTCGGTCAAAATTCCCAATCCCCAACTTCCCCCTTCTCCTACTGATAAGAGTAATTTACTTCCCCAACCTCATAAAAATGAGGCCAAATTTCTGGGGTCTATTGCGCATATTGGAAAGTGAGAAGGAAATATGCAAATTTTGAACGTATCCACTTTTCGTTTTTGCGCAATAGACCCTGATACTTAATTTTTTAGCTTACTTTTCAGCAATAGGTCCTAAAAGTTGGAGTCCAGGTAAAATCTCCGCTTCTGGGTTCGAAGTTTCGACCGTGGTTGACACCATCGCGATATACCATCCCTTTGGAGCAACCATATTAGCATTCGAAACGCACGAAATGTAAATATCTAAAATGCAGGGTGAGCCAAACAAAAAACCGTACTTTTGCGTTTTTTTTTGGTGAAAAATTTTCAAACATTTTTGTTCAAAAATCTATAGGGGTATTTTCATGTGATAAATCGATTTCATGAATCTTAAAACCTTGAAAAAGCTTTTTCAACAATTTTCAAAAAAAATTTTTGAAAATTTTTCGCCACAAAATACAGTTTTTTAGCGCACTCAGTAGTGAATTTTAAAGTAAAATTTTTAATTACAAGTGCTCTAAAATAGGCTTACCGTAATGACGACCAACTTGTTTTTGTGGAATGATGATTTGGCAACTTTGAGAATCGTTTGTGCTCGGAATCGGATGGTTTAAAAGGCAAATTGCGCGAATTACCTGACCCGTCTTCTTCACACGGTCTTGCGCATATGAAGGATCACAATATACCTGAAAAAAAGTATAATTAACAAAATTGGCACACACGGTTAGCGTAATTATTAGGCATAGATGGCGTACCCATACGAAGGGTGTGGACCTAGAATTTTCCTGAATATTCTACTAATAGCATAAATGAAAGGGTGAAATTTAAATCTTCCATTCAAATCTGAGAATCGGTATAAATTTTTTCAGATAATCTTTTATAAACAGGGTGGCCCCAAAAAACAGCTCTTTTTACGATTTTTGGGCAAAAAATCATGTCAATTTTGGCGCAATTTTTACCAAAACAACCTTAAGGGAGAGTTTCAATGTGAGAAATCGATAAGCACATTGCCGGATCTTGAAAACGCTTCCCTAACCCTGTATTAGGCTATTTTCGCTTCAATACACTGGATCAGAGACGCGTTTTCAAGGAAGGCAGTGCGCGATCGATTCCTCGCATAGAAAAACCCCCTCTAGGGTTATTTTGTTGGAAATTAAACAACTTGAAAATTGCGCCAGAACCATAAAAAGTGCGGAAAAAAAATCGAATTTACGCTACAAATTTGAATTTTGGTTTAAAAAATCGAATTTTGAATAAAAACACTGTACTACTCTCTCACACACAAGTTGATCTAACAAGAATTCACTTTTCCGAGCAAAAAAATTCTTACTTGCTTACAACGAGCAACTTCATTTCCACATCGAACACCAACTACCTTGCCATTCTCAATAACAAGTNATTTTGGCTACAAATTTGAATTTTGGTTTAAAAAATCGAATTTTGAATAAAAACACTGTACTACTCTCTCACACACAAGTTGATCTAACAAGAATTCACTTTTCCGAGCAAAAAATTCTTACTTGCTTACAACGAGCAACTTCATTTCCACATCGAACACCAACTACCTTGCCATTCTCAATAACAAGTCCATCTACAGCCTTATCAAGCATATATGTTCCTCCATAAATAGCACTGAGACGTGCAAATCCTTGTGGAAGTTCGCCCAAACCATACAGTGGATACAAATAAGGCGATTTTCCATAGCGAGCCAACGAATCGCTGTATAACTTGATCTTTTCGACAGTTTGAGGGAACGGCTGTTGCTTGTAGCTAAAACATGTCAATCAATTCTAAATCAACGAAATGGCTGGCTCCAAGCTTACTTGTCATCACGGTAGAGTGCCAAAGCATGGCCAGTAAAATCAGCGGTATTCTCATCTAGGCCGAACTTCTCATAGATTTGTTGCATTGTAGTGGTTTCAGGATTTGCTCCATCCCAAGTGTTACGATCATTCACGTTGAAATTTTGAACCCAGACCAAGAATTTCTTAAAGCGTCGCTTTTCAAACATTCCCATCAAGCCTTAAAAATTTTACTATATTAAACGTGCACAGGGTGAGCCAAAAGATCGTACTTTTGCGTTTTTTAGTGAAAATTTTTTTCAAAAATGATCCTATTTGAGTTAATTTTATGCGAGGAATCGATTGCGCGCATTCCCGAAGCTTGAAAACGCTTCTCTGGCCATGATCCAGGGAAATAGATGTGTATTGAAGCGAAAATCGAAAAAAATTTTAAAGAATTTTTCCCTCAAAATCATATTTCTAGGGGTAGTTTCATGCGGAGAATCGATTGCGCGCATTCCGAATCTTGCATCCTCAAACCTGATTCAGGGAAATTAGTACATGCTCGATTTTCGCTTCAATACACTCTTATTAAGGAAAGCATCGCCGCATAAAATTACCCCAAGGAAGTTTTATTTCGAGGCAGAAAACCCAAAATTTTTCGATTTCGCTTCAATACAAAACATTCATTTCCCTGAATCAGGGTAAATTGCCAACAGGGTAATCGCCATTTTTTAAAAACTTACTCGTTGCCAACGCTTCCATCTCATCAGCCGGTACTTTGTAGATTTTACCACCTTTGTAAACGAACGAGCCCTCAATTGATTTGAATTCCAAATAGCGCGTCACCCCGGTGTGGATCAACAGCTTGACGAGAGAACCATTTGCCATCAAAAATTTTGGGATCAAGTCCACATTCCAATCACGACCGCGTCCCATGTCTGGTGGAGGCTTGGCATTAGCTCCTAAAATTGTGAAGCTAATACAAATTCTAAGAGTTGATATGCTTACCCATGAACTTTTCATATAGCTGCTCAAGTGGGGTTAATGAAGCAGATTCACCACCATAATAATTGTTTCGGTCAATATGAAGCACTTTCTTTCCAGAAACCGACAACATGCCTGAGAGTATACATTCCTTAAAAATATTTATAAATTAAAACATAAGATTTGAACAAGAAAGCAGTCTTTTTTAACATCTGGAACAGGGGATAAGTGTAAATAATAGTGTTCAAACAGGGTCCGGGACGGGATAGAATCTCGGGATGGGATTTGAAAAACCTTTTTTGGAAATTTTTTATCGTTGGAATATTGCTTCCTAACAAAAAAATTTTTTAATGCTTGTTTGCAAGCTGAAAATATTTCGATTTTTGATGAAAATTTGGCAAATTTGTTGAAAAAAAGAGAATTTTGATGAAAAAATTGACCAATTTTTAGGGGTGTAAATTTATTCCGATTTGAGAAGGGATTTGAGACTGAGAAGGTTGGGATTCGGGACGGGGTTCCAAAAATCCTGAGATTTTCGAGTCTGAACGAGATCGAATACTAGAAAATATCCAACAATTACCTTTAGTCCAGTTCCAAGGACAATAGCATCATATTGCTCATCCATTTTTTCGATACAATAACTTTGACTTGTTAATTACTAATAAAAAACTTGAGCTATCGATTAGGTGAACGTGAAATTTTTCGAAAAAATTTTTTTTCATCATATGGAATTGATCCCTCTAGGGGTAATTTTATGCGGGAAATTCGAATTTCATATTTCCGATACCTGAAAGTCTTTCTCCGAATAAAAAAGGGCTATTTATATAACATATGGCATGTGATTCTTGTCAAAAATGTGCATAAATAGCCTTTTCTTGATTCGAGGAAAGATTTTCAGGTCTCGGAAATGTGAAATTCGGATTCCCCGCATAAAATTACCCCTAGAGACTTCAATTCCAGATGGAAAATTTTTTTCGAAAAATTTCACGTTCAGTGGGGATACCTAATCAATTGTTCCGCTTCTAGTGCAGTTTGCGCATCCAGTAAACATTTAAAATTTGGTACTTATGCGCTATCAGGGGGGGATTCTGCATAAATTTATGCAGAATCTCCTCCTGATAGTGCATAAATACCAAATTTTGATTGGAAGCGTAAACGCCGATTGGATGCGCAAACTGCACTAGAGCCTTAGTTCCAACTTGACATCATAAAACAAAAAAGTCAGATATTTCAGGTTAAAAAACCATTCATATAAATAAATACATTAAAGAAAAATTTTTTATTTAAACAGTTCTAATAATTAAATACTCAACTAACATTTTCTTGCATAAAGTGCATAATTAACATCACGAGAAGTACACCACGACCAATGATTTGTTAAAGGATTGTATGCTAAGCCTTGAACACTTCGGATGCGACAATCTCGATCATTTAACATTTTACGTAAATCTTCTGGTGCTACAAATTTATTCCAATCGTGGATTCCGCGTGGAACGATTCTCAATATATCCTAAAATATGAGAATCAATACTTCTCTATAGCAATTCATGGATAGCTTTACAAAAATGTCGGCTATTGACGAAGTGGATAAGGAAGCCGCTCGCCCGATCTGGCTAGTTAAGCAACGTTGGGCTCACAGGTTCGATCCTACTAGGGCAAAAATTTTGATATACAAAAAACTTTTCTTATAAACATTGGAGAAAACATTTTTGCTTCATTCTTTGTAAGAAAAGTTTTTTGTAGATCCAATTTTTGCCCTAGTGGAATCAAACCTGCGAGCCCAACGATGCTTAACTTGCCAGTTCCTTATCCACTACGCCAAGTAGTAGTCATCCACCCACCCTCCCGGGTCAGTGTCCTCCCTCTACTGGATATGTATGATCACAACGAATCCCCCTAGTTACGCCACTGCCCTTTAGACAATCCTCTTTAACGCCGTAACAGCTATTGCTCTAGACTGAACTCACCTCAGCTAACCAAATAGCAAAAATATTGCTGAGAGCTGTCTTATTTATAGTAGTAAAGAATAAGGAACCATCTTTCTTGCAAGCTTTTACGCAACAATCCAAGAACATTTCCACATTCGACACATGTTCAATAATTTCGGAAGCGATAACCGCATCGTATGCTAAAAAAGAATTTTTTGGACCAAATAAAAATTATTTCTCAAAATGTTCCTCCAATTAAAAACATAATTTACTAGGCATTATTAGAAAATTGTTAGTTTAAAAAAAAGTAGTGATGCGCAGGGGGCGAAAAGGTGCCATCACCCACTGGGTGATAATGAGTGATGCCATTCACTGGGTGGTATCATCCAAATCAATTTTCTCGGATTTCCTGAAAAAACTCACCCACCCATCACCCAGTGGGTTATGGGTGATGCCATCCACTGAATGGGTGGGTGAATTTTGGGTGCTATCACCCATTTTTTCGCCCTCTGATGATGAGTTAGTTTTAACAAAAGTAGAATGAGCCTACTTTCTAAATGAGTTTTCACAAAATCTTCTATAGTTACACAGTGGAAAGTAATATTATTTCTGAGATTTGGAGTTAAAGTTCTACTAGCGGCAAATTCAGCAATTCTCACGGCTTCAATCGATGCATCAATTCCATCAACCTGGGCTCCTAATCTTGCCAAAGGTATAGATAAAATGCCTCCACCACAACCAATATCCAATAATCGAAGGCCATCTAAGGGTTTAACAGAAGTTTTCTAAAAATAAACAATAGATGCAGTAGCGTATCCAGGAGGCAAGAGGGACTCGGGTCCCCTCAAAAATCCGAAAAACTTGGTACTACTAAGGATCAGCAAGCCCACTTAATGCGATTTTTTTTCCAAAAAACTTTTTGCTTAGCTTTAGAAACGACCTCTCTAGGAATAACTTTATGTGAGAGATTGATTGCGCGCATTGACAAAACATGAAAACGAGTTTTTTCGGAAAATTCTTGCAAATCAGGCGTAATTCACAACCACTTTAGGGCCACATTTTTAACAAGAATCACATGCTTATGAATATACGGCTCATTTTCAGAAAAAAAACTCGTTTTCATGTTTTGCCAATGCGCGCAATCGATTTCCACCATAAAATTACCCTTAAATGTTATTTTAAAAAATTTTAGAACAAAATTTTTTCGATTTTTGACCCTGGGGTAACTCCCCTTTGATCCACAATAGTTCCAAAAATTTTTCTCACTCCTATAAATTACCTCATTTCTTCTTTTTTCTAAAGCCGTATTTATCCATGGTACTCTAACTTGATTGAAAGCATGCAATGGTTTGAATGAACCATTCTCATCCAACCATTCAGTCGCCAGCCTTTCAAAACGTGAAATATCGTTCGTATCTAAGGTACTTTGATTCCCATCAACTTTTTGATATGGTGTCCTATGAAAATTGCGCCTCCCCAAAAGTGGAATATAAACGCGAACAAATCTTTTACAAAAATGGTGCCCATAATAAAACGAGCTTATAGCAGTTGAAGCAGTCGCTCTACAACATTCACTTAACATACTTAAACTGAAAAATCAAATACAAACCAGATAGCAGTAATAATCGTGGCATTTTCAACCAGAAAAAAGGAGGACCACGAGGATCGGAATTCACTGACGTTCAAAGAGGGGTTGGAAATAGTATCACTGAACATGAAATTTTTCAAAAAAATTTTTCCATCGTCTGGAATTGACGCAACTAGGAGTGATTTTATGCGGAGAATCCGAATTTCACTTTTTCGAGACCTGAAAAAAAGCAACACAAAAAGTAAATCTTTCTCCCGAATCAAGAAATGGCTATTTATATGACGTAGGGCCACATTTTTGACAAGAATCAAGTAACATGTAATTTTTGTGAAAAATTTCACGTTCAATGAGATACTTATTCAATACAAAGATTTTTCGCAAAACAGATTTTCAAATTTTGTTAAAATATTTTCCGTGAAAAAATTTATGTGAAATAATCACGAATTTGGCAAGGTGAATTCGGTCCTAGTCCAAAAAAGTTACAATTAAATAAAATTTTTACTACTTAAGAACTTTTACATAAGTTTACAGCAAATATACAACTCCTAACTTTGAGCAAAATTAAGACACAAATCCTATTCTTTTTGAGTAAGAAATTTCGATAGAAAGTCTTTAGGTTTGAGCTCGATATTTTCCTTCAGTAGAACATTCCTGCAATGATCACTATTGTAATAGCCTTTTCGAATGTTGAGCATGTGCTAAATTTTTCATACAATTTGTAAATGAATGCAAGCACAAAAACTCACCATTTCAAATTCTCCGACCAATCGATCTACAACACGAATATCCCCAACATGTGAGTTCTTAAGAAACTGTTGCTTTAAGAGAGAGCGAAATACTGGCAGAGGCATATCCGTAAAATTAAAATCCCACCAGAAAATCGGAGCATAACGTTGCCTAAATTAGTCTATTACATTTTTCATGGCTAGCTTTATTTCGGCTACATGGCAAATGACACAAAAGCCATCTTGAATAATGAGGGCTCAATCCCCGGAGGTAGTTGAAATTTTGTGTTTTGGCGATTCAAAAAAAGTTGTCAAAGCAAACCCCTTTTCATGTAATTTCAAGGGGATTTGCTTTGACAACTTTTTTTGAACCGCTAAAACACAAAATTTCGAACCCCTCGTCGTTCAAGATGGCTTTTGCGCGACTTGCCACTTCGCCACGTAGCCGACACTTTTCGTAAAGCTAGTCATGAAAATGTAATAAGCATTTTTATGCACTTCATTATTTTTTATGTTTAAAAGATTCGCATCATTTCAACAAATATCTATTCCTTTCCGAAAAATCAATTAACAAAAAAATACACAGAAAAGAACCAAATAGAAATAGACTAAAATACTCATCTCAAAAAATCGAAAAGAGTAAAATGTGCCCAAGCTGGAAAAGGGCACTATCTCTCTCGCTGCGTATGGGCAAGCGTGCTTCCGAACGACACTCGCGTTCGTTTTCTAGCTGGCGCATTCATTGAATAGACGCGTCCGATATATTATTTCGTGTCGTGTTGTCATGAAATGAAATGTGCGAGGTTTTCAGTCGCGAGCGGAAAACCATCCGACGAGACTCCATGGAATTTCATGGTGTTGCCAGCGAAAAATAAACACTTTGATAGAGTGCTGAATGAAAAGAAAGGGAAGAGAAAAAGAACATGAAAAATAGCCATGTTAGGAAATATGTCATCCAGCCAGCCAACTGATGTGTGAACGACATAGATGCATAATCCGACTGTTCAGAAAATCCAAATGACTCGTAATTTTTGGTAACTCCAAGTAGAATATTAATTTAAAAAATATGAGAAATAATTAAGACCAAAAAATACTCAAAAAATTTTTTTATTTGTCCCCCGAAAACAGTATTTTTTTCATCGTTTCGAACATTTTTTACGTTTGCCAAAAAAAATTTTTGAAAAAAATCTTTGCAATAACTTGACTCAATCGGCCTCCTCTTAATTTAAAAAACTTACATTTCCTTATACGAGGAAAGAACCCGTCGATGTGCTTCTTCCGTATTTTGAGATGCAATAGGAGTAACAAGACGAGCAACAGCGCCTGTACTGGATTTTACAACACGTCCAGCATTTGTTGCCATTTTGATGATTAATGGAAAGTTTCACCTTTAGTAACCTAAAAAGTGAACTTAATCAACGCATTTTTCAAAATAAAAAATACACGAGATTCCAAAAATTCGATTTTGCGTTCAAGCTTGGTTAATTTATCGTTCAAAGAAGCTAATTTACTCTTGCAAGACAATTCTATAAAAAAATAAAGTATAAAATGGTACGAAGACTTGTAGGGGCATCAACAATTTCCGTTTTATTATTAAGAGCAGAGGTGTACCCAAGGGGTCCTAGTAGTTATTCCTGCTCCCCTAGATTGTTTGAGAAATTTTTCCTAGAAAATTCGAGGGGTCCAAAGGAGCCAAATGAGGTCTCCGTCTACATTTGAGTCCTCTCGAATTTTCTAAAAAATTTTATAAAGCAATCTAGGAAACTTGAATGGGAATAATAGATCAAGTTTATATGGAAATGAAATTTATCAGGAATATTGGAGATCTTTGCTCCAAGAATTAGAATAGCTTTCTTTGGCGCATTCGGAAACACATTCTTTTCGAAGTACATGATCTTCCTCCTTTTGATAGTCACTTTCAGAATCCAGCTCTTCATGCTCATAATCAAATGCTTCGTTCACTCCCTCGTCACATTCGGTTTCTACAGTACCAGTTAAATTGCTTGGACCAGGACTTGAAGTAGTTGGTGGTGAACTTGGACGCATTCTTAAAGATGGTTCCAACTCAGAAGGTTCTTCTCCCAATCTCCTCTTTTGACTTGTAGTAAAGCACGTCGCAATGACATAATAGTAGTTCAATAAGCGCAATAAGTAAATGTTGAAATTTCAAAGTGTCCCTCTATATTTATAAAAAATTGAGTCTCTAACTTTTTCCCTCTTGAAAATATTGACAGGCCCCTTCGGCCCCAATGGATTTTTGATCAAGTCGAGGGGCATAGCTTCATATCTCTACATAGGAAAAAGTTCGAGGCTCAAATTTGTTTGATAAATATAGACGTCACTTGATCTATTATTCCCGAAGTGAATTTAATCAAAATCCCTGCCTCAAGTGCTTCAATAAAAATTTCGTCTGGCAATTTTTTAGTCGCCTCAACAAAAATTTTTTCCATATTTACGCACCCTCTGATCCTGTATACGCTACTATCATTGTCTATTAAAAAGTGATTTAAACTTACCAAATTGGCCAAGAAAATCAGCAATATGCTTAATATTATCAGAAATCACTTGAATATATTCTCGAGTATCCCAATCGTCTTTTAATTGTCGCTGAATCGATAAGGTGGGACCACTAGCATGCATCAATTAACAAACTAAAAATATCACATATAGTCACACATGGGGGCAAAGGGGTGGAATTCGGCACTAGGACAATTCCTCCAAATCAAAAAACTTTGATTTGGAGGAATTGTCTCCTCCAATTCATAGAAAAACGTAAAAAATGGTTAATAACTTCTCTATTGATAGTCAAAAATTGTACGAGATGAGTCAATACAACATGTAATTTTATGGGGAATAACTTTTTAGATCAACACTTTTTCTGAAAAAATCACTTAGAGGGACAAAAATTCGATTTTTGACAAAAATCTTGAAAATTTGCATAAAACTCTTTTCCTTGACTATCAAAGATCGACAGAGAGGGCTCATTTCAACGTGAAAATTTATGTAGATCAATTTTGTAGAACATCATTTTCCATAAAAAATCATTTAGGTGGTCTTTTGGAAACATTTTTGGCTATATACTATAAAAGTAGCTTTTGAGGGCCGCCACTAATTCGTTCGGAAATTTTTGACTTCACTAATAACATCACTAATTCCGTTCGGACACATCACTAATAGGCGTTCGGTGGCACTAGGAACGAATCTAATTTACCTATTTACAAAGGATCTTATTTACGAATTTAATTTATGGAATATAATTTACAAATCGTCATAACTCGGTCAGGTTGAGCTCGGAGCGGCTCAAATCGCTCGGAGTCGTGTTTTTCGACCGCGAAAATCCCCTAGAACTCAAAATCAGCAAAATTTAACGTTTCTGATATGATTTTTCAAATTCGTTCCTAGTGCCCGTTCGGTCGCGTTCAGAAACGTTCTGACGCGTTCGGACGAGCGCCCGAACGCATCCGAATGTTTCTGAACGGGTCCGAACGCCTATTAGTGATGTTTCCGAACGCAATTAGTGAACTAAAGTCAGTTCGGGGGCTGTCCGAACGTATTAGTAGCGGCCCTTAGTTCACTAATAACTTCACTAATTGCGTTCGGATGCTTTTGGGCGCTCGTCCGAACGTTTCCGAATGTTTCTGAACGCGCCCGAACGCCTATTAGTGATGTTTCTGAACGCAATTAGTGAAGTCAAAAATTTCCGAATGAATTAGTGGCGGCCCTGAGCCTTAGAGGTTCATACTGGAAAAAGTACCCCAGAAAAATTGACGCGGCCAAGTATTTTGGAAAATGTATTTTCTCAAAAATGTTGACCACTTCTCACTTTTGAGCCGAAGCTCGAAAGTGCAGAGTGTTCGTCCACCTCGCACTTCGTGAAAAAGGCAAAGCGGTCAAGAAAAAAGGATATCTTTTCGCCAAAAATCGTCAAAAAACGTTTTTTTTAAAGGGGGGGGGTATTTTTCTCTGGCGCCGGTAGGTCGAAAAAATTTTTTTCTCAAAATTGGCTGATTTTTGGTACTCGGGGGTTTTCGGGCACGAGAAATCGATTGCGCGCATCGAAAAATTCTGAAAAAATTTTTAGGGGGTCAAAAAATTGAAAAAAATGCGTCAAAATTAGGGGTTGTAAGTTTTAACCCCAACAAAATTATTTTTGGGG
>OZJO01027265.1:0-32785 GCA_900406225.1 Acrobeloides nanus | reverse complement strand
TTGAGTTGTGTCGTATCTGACATTGTCTTTGATAGATTTTAATAGTTTTCTAAATTTATAAGTAAATTTTTTAAATTTTCGAATTTAAGGGTCGAGCACGATGAAGTATATCAACATTTCACGAAACACGAAATTCGATTGATGATTTATCTACTTAATAATACGGCCATCTCTGTGTGTTTGTACCATCTTTTTTTTCACCGAACACTTTTGCCCCCCGGATAGGGGAGTTGGGGTACTTTCCGCCCAAAAATACGATTCCGCATAGTGAAGGGCAGAAAAAAGCTGATTTTATGGGTGAACCGGAAGTACCCCCTGGTTCGACCAATTGTTTTTGCCCAAAAATAAAACTTGCTCCAAATCGCCTCATTTGTTGTACCCGGGGGTTTTCGGCCACGGGAAAGCAATTGCACATAACCAACACCACTTTAAAAATCAGCTTAGGGGTGAACCTGAAGTACCCCCTGGTTCGACCCCCAGCCTCACCCAATTGTTTTTGCCCGAAAGGGCTTAGCCTTGGGCTTAGGCTCAGCCTTAGTTTAGCCATAGGTTTAGGCTTAGATTTAAGCTTAGCCTTAAGCTTAACCATAATCTTACCCTTATCCTTTGCCTACTCAAATAAATATACTCAGATAAATATTTTATCTATTATCTACTGAAATAAATAAAATATCTACTCGGTTAAATAGGTTCCAATAAAAATTTCAGAAAAGAAATGTTGTGTAATCTTGAGTTTAAGTGAAGTAAAGATGATGAAGTTTTCTGATGATGAAAAATTGTGAAAATTATCGAAACTCGAAAATGTGTTCTTTTTAAAGAAAACATTTCGGCAAAAGTGTAAAAAAATAAATTCTAATGCCATACGATTCTGTTTACTTTCACGATCAAAACGAATCCCTACAACAAAACTAGTTGTATGATAAAAAATATTAATAGTATATGTACTTTAGTCAACAACAACTCATGATGACTGAAATAATTTTTAACAAATCTCCCTTTCTTTCGTCCTGGTCGTAAGTGTAAACAAACTTGCGGAGTAAAATGGCTGAAAATAAAAGTGCATTGAGAACAAAGGCACTCGCATTCACACGTGGGCCCAAAAAATATTTTTTTCGGAATCAGTAACAAAAATAATAATAATCCTCGCTTGCGCGATGGAGTTACCCCCTTCCCCGTAGTTATAGTTCTAAGGAAACCAACTTTTTGGTTGGTTTAAACCAACTCATGTTGATAAGTTTACTAAGTTTTTGCTCTTTGATAAGTTCGACAGAAAGTAAGTTCGACTTTCTGCTGAATTTATCAAAGAGCAAAAACTTAGTGAACTTATCAACATGAGTTGGTTTAAACCAATTGATGTCTTTTGTAATCAAAAATCGTAGCTACCAAATTACACCAAAATCATGAAAGTCGGTGCCGGAAATAAAAAGTTATGCTCAAAATAAGTTTATCTCAAAAACATCATTTTTTGAGCACCTTAATAATGGTATGGGTGCACAAAAAAATTAATAAACAATTTAAAAATTAATGCGATTCACAATAGAGGCTTTTTTGCTATTTTATAGGGCACAAACAACTGTCAATTAGAATGAATAAAAATGACTCAACAACCAGTCATTTATACGCAACTCAAGATCTTATCAATAAAGATTTTATCAATATTTATCAATAAAAGAATTAATAATTATAAAATTAAAAAAATAATAAATGAATGTAAGTTTGCCAAACTAGAGATTTCTCTAGGAGATATTTTTTGTTTTTACAGTACATTCTGAATCGTTATCGTTGTCGAGATAATCGCGTTTGAATTTGGCTATTTTTTGGAATTGGTTTAGAATTTGAATTCCCGCCAAAATTGAAAATCAGAAACCAATTCCAAAAAATAGCCAACTTCAAACGTGATTATCTTGACAACGATAATGATTCAGAATTTACTGTAAAAACAAAAAATGCTCCATTTTTCATGAATTTTCCGAATACAGTGAAAACCCTAACTAAGCCCGTGGGCTATGTTAGAGATCGGGAGGAGGGGGGCTTAGTTAGAGGTTTTGGGAGGGGTGGGGTTAGTTAAAGGTTTCACTGTATATATAAATTATGACAAATATATATAAATTATGGTATCCGAGCACCTGGGTCTACCATCTTCCGACCTCATTATCTCGCGATCAATTAACGGATTCACATGAACTAAGACTTTTCGGAATCCTCTGATATAGTAGTAATAAAAACTGAAGAGAAGTACCCAGGAAAAGTCCTTAATTTTTTTCTAACACGATATCTATATAATTTAGGATGATCAAAAATGAGCGATTTTTTCAAAGATCGTAGTCTAGCTCGTTTTTTAATAGGGAACAATGCCTTATGATCTTTCTAACTAATAAAGTACATAGTCAGACGAAATCAACGAGCCCAAGATCATGTCACTAGCATTTATAGATCCCGAGATAAACGCATTTGAATTTCATGATCTTGATAAGGGCATGAGCAATATACCGGATGGCAGCACAGAAAAATCTATTCATAAAATCCATCAAAATTTTGTGATTTTCGGAATCAGCATAGTCGAAAACAATAGGGTAACCCATTTTCAGGAAAAAACTTTCACCATCACAAAAAAGTATACACTCGGCCTTAGACCAAAGGTCGATTCTTACAGAAATAGTGTTTTAATTTGTTGAGATTTTATATTTGATAATCAAAATAAAATTTAAAAAATGAAGATTCTCCTTTTTGCCAAAACTTGAAATAATCGACCAAAAATAACTCCTTAACAAATTAAGGGTATCAAATTTTCAGATGAAGGAAAAACTTTACACACTATCACCATTGCGAATCTGTTATGTCTTGTCACTTTTCACGTGTAGAAAAGATAGGCCACGTCTGATGACACGAAACACTATATCCTGTTGTGTTGTGTAGTTGAACAACAGTTTTAATGTGTAAATCTGTTGTATTGGGTGAGAGACTATTGCGCACCGACATTTGCGGGCGGGACATTTGCGGACGAAATGTTTGAAAAATTCAATTTTGAGCATTCTTGCTCTTACGGCACTACTTGAACATTTAACGGTTAAAAGTTATGAGCGAAACAAGATCGCTAAAAAATTTTCAAATTAGTTTGAACATTGAAACGAAAAGCCTGCACCTGAGTTTAATTTCTGAACTTTCTTAAAAATAAAAAATTATTAGGTTTATTTAAAAAAGAAAGAACGCATTTTTTATAGCTCAACAAAACGAACAAAATGACACCAAAATTATCCAATTGAAAATATATTAATTTTCTTCATATTCGTCTAAATAATCATTTTCTTCATAGCCCCCGAAACCGTGCCCACCATGTTCTTTATACATATGATCGTAAATCAAGCCTTGATTAAACGGTTTTACACATTCATAACACCAATGAGTACCACAAATGCAGGTAATATGATTGCATCCGGATGCTTTCACGATATATTGCTGGCATTTTTCATTTGGGCATTGTTTAGCGATTTCTTTTTCCCGGTTAAGCAATTTGCTATCGCTGCATTTTTCACAGGCCCATTTTCCATCTAATTCCGGAACATCTCCAAGGCATATTTTTTGGGCATATTCGACGGGTTTATAGCATTTTATGCACCATGCATAATACAAGGCCGGATCAAATGGAGTCGTAATTTTAAGGAGTTCACAGAGGTGTTTGTTGAAGGCTTTGGCAATTTTGATATTCGGACAGCATTTACAGAATGGGCATGTCAAACGTGGGATATGAATGATATGCCCCGGTTTTTGACCACCATACCAGCTTGTCAAACAATCATTACATGCAAAGGTCTGACAATTTTTACGTCCACAAACTGGCCGAATGTTGTGTTTTCCTTTTTCTTCGAAGCATAGCATACAAGTCCCTAGTTCAGCACCTCCACTGAATATCCATCGGAGAAGTTGGTCTTTGATTGCTTCAGGATTTAACACTGGCTTTCCATGATAGACGAGTTTCCGGAGACTTTCACTTGGAGTTCTTGAGGGCAGATTTCTGTTTTTATATAGGCTTTGTCCACAAAAGATATCGATCGTTGATGGAACATCAAGGCCAGCTATGTCTAAAAATTCAATCTTAAAGAGTAAAATCGGGGAGGGAGGGGGCAGGGGTATTTTTTCAAACGCCTCATCATGATTTTGAAATCGCCCCACCCCCTATAATATGGGGACGCCGCGCCCAGAGCACACACCAAGCGCTACGGGACTGCTTGGGGTGGGATGGAGGGTCAATACGTACCTAGAACTGCTTCTCGATTTTCCTCCATGAATTTTTGTACTGATACTTGAATTTCTTTGAAGGCTTTTGTCGGATCGGCAACACATGGTGGACATTTGAATTGCGTTGAATCCGGTAATTTAGTCGATGAACTATAGTTATTTTTGCAATTCGTGCATTCGATTGTATAACCCGAAGCGTTCTTGGAGTAAAAGTCGGGCAATTTTTCATTTTCAGCACTTGATATCTGCCGACAATAATGACATTTAGGCTGACACTTGAGACCATCGGCATTCACCACCGCATATAAGGACTTGCATCTTCGGCATTCGTATAAATACGAAGTGTTGTTATCCAGTCGCTCTTTATTATTAATTCCATAATCCGGGCTGTCTTCACAACTACAGAGTCCACAAACACCATTTTCAAGCATTAATGTAAAAGATCGCCATTCTCCGCATTTTTTGCACTGTGATTTGTTGTCGGGGTGGGCGATTCCTTCTGGGCTGAATGGTTCTTTCAACAAGAGGTTGGATTTCCCATTAATCATGAAGCCGGCAATTTTTTGTAGTCGTCGCATTGTATTGACTTCATCGTCGGTTAATACTTCAGGCACTTTTAGAACGAGTTTTACGAATTCAAAGGTGTAATTTTCGGGCACATTTTCGAAATCGATCCATTTTCCTTTAATACTATTGAGGAATTCTAGGGCTCTCTCCTTCAACAAAACATTCCCGGTGAATACGGCAATTATGGCCATAATAGCACTTGGGCGTAATGAGAACACCGTTCCTTCAGCCATTAGATGAGGTAGATAGGAAAATAGATCCTTGTTGGGGATAGCCACCGGGAAATATGTTATGTCAGTTGTTTCTTTATCGTCACTGGGTGCATCCATTATACGAAGATTGTTCATCAAACTCGAAATTTTCGCTAACACACTCGGCATGCAGCTCCGTGCGATTTCAAGCATTTCTTTTGGTGTATACTTTTCGTCGGTATCGATAACAAATGCCGGGAATTGAGGCTGGATCATGCTGATTGTCTCATTAATCTCTTCAAGTCGATTATATGAGTCGGCAATCCATTCCTTGAGAATATCCCGTTCTACCGTACCCATTTTTGCGAGTGCCATGTCCATTTTTGTTAGTAGTGTATCTCTACGGGAATCATTTCGGCGCTTGCAGATTTCTCGCCAGAATGCACCAAATATCGAGTTGTACGTCAGGGCTAGAATAGTTTGAGGCGTGAATAGTTCTTCGAAAACTTCGTAGACCAGATTTCGATAGCTTTCATCCACTGAGATACGCTTGATGAACACTTTTAAATTTGTCGTAATGTCGTTCTGTGGGTTTAGTTGAACGGTCTTTTCTTTCATAACTTCTGTAAGTTGACGCTCATCCGTCAATGCTCTTGGTAAGTATCCACCGGAATTTAAATTTTCATCGATAACTTTTGATAAATCGAATTGGTTTTGATATTCCAACATTCCCACGTCCTTTGTTTCAAATTGACTTTCACATCCCATTAGGGAGAGGAAGAGATTAATCGAAACTTGTGTGATTAATCGAGGTGTTATATTCTTCACATACAAGACGTTTCCCTTTGTTATTTCAGCCAACATGACATAGAACGAGGCCATCATAAAATGTGACCGATTTATTATACTGTACACCGAGACATTGGCTTGTTTGAGCTTATGGCAAATCTTCACCCAATCGAAATTCTCCTTCAACACTGAACGTTCCTTTACAATATTATTTGAGGACACATGGTCATGATGCGGAGGAGCGTCGGTGAAGTGCAAAACATAAGTTCGTCTGGTGACATGGTTTAATAATTGAACGAAAGCGGTCTTTGATGCTTCTGGTTCATCGCCTAAAAAAAGAAAAATAAAAAGTGTTAGTTAGACAATCAGCCCATTTGAGGGGTGAGCAAGGGGGTATCTAGAGCCGCTTGGAACAGCGGCATATCGTGGGTTGGGCCAGGGATGGCGTTAGGATTTGGGTTTGGGGGGAGCTAACCTTCAAAACGAGTCTTTCTTTAAAAAAATCGATTTTTTTCACTTAAAAATGGCAGGGAGACATTTGCCAAATATGCGAATTTTTTCATTATTATTTGGCAAATGTCTCCCTGCCTAAAAATAGATTAAAAATGACTAATTTTTGATAAAAAATTATTTTTTGAAAATTTTTAAAAAACATAAGGTCCCCCTTGTAAAAAATTTTCCGGCCTTCGGCTAGACAAAAACATAAGGAGGTATTCTTATGATTTTTTTTGAACTTTTCCGGCCTTGGAGGGGGGGGGGGGTACATGTACCCCGTTTACCCCCCTCCCCTAGGGTACGACACTGGACGCAAAAAAATTTACGCATACAATTTTAGAAATCTCAAAAACAGATCTAATAGGAAGGCACAAATTACCTCCACCAGACGGTGTTAATTGATCAAATAATGCAGCGGGAAATTGGCTTTCCGCATTAATCCATCCCGACCAACCATAAACGGGGTTATCACAATAATCGCGATACCAGAAGATCCCAAAATTCTTGAATACTTTCGTCAACTTCATAATTCCGATCATTTGGGGGATCATCTCTTTGACAGTTGTCAAAAACGACCCCATACTCGCAGTTGCATCGGTTACAATACATAAATCCACTCCTTCGTTGAGTTGTGTCGTATCTGACATTGTCCTTTGATAGACTTTAATAGTTTTCTAAATTTATAAGTAAATTTGTTAAATTCTCAAATTTAAGGATCGAGCACGATGAAGTATATCACATTTCACGAAACACGAAATTCGATTGATGATTTATCTACTTAATAATACGGCCTATCTCTGTGTGTTTGTACCTCCTTTTTTTTCACCGAACACTTTTGCCCCCGGATAGGGGGTTGGGGTACTTTCCGCCCAAAAATACGATTCTGCATAGTGAAAGGCAGAAAAAAGCTGATTTTATGGGTGAACCGAAGATACCCCCAGGTTTGACTTCCAGGCTCGCCCAATTGTTTTTGTCCAAAAATAAAACTTGCTCCAAGTCGCCTCATTTTTTGTACTCGGGGGTTTTCGGCCACGGAGAAGTGATTGCGCATAACCAACACCACTTTAAAAATCAGCTTAGAGTGAATCGGAAATACTCCCTGGTTCGATCCCCAGTCTCGACCAATTGTTTTTGCCCAAAAATAAATTTGGCCCAAATCGGCTCTCCGCAACATGTAGAAACTCGGTGCGGCGCGCGCGCGTCTCCCACTGCCTTTAGGTAGCCATACCGAGCCTCCGCGACGCAGGTCGCTAACTGTTGTTAGGAAGCAACGGTGGTCCATCGTTTCATTCAGGCCCGGGTTCGCGTTGATGCGCGAACGGCCTTGGGACTAAATAAAAATGGAATATTATCATTTGAGTAGATATTTTGTTTATTAGAGTAGATAAAATATTTATTTGAGTATATTTATTTGAATAGATAAAATATTTATCTGAGTATATTTAGGCTTAGCCTTGGGCTTAGGCTCAGCCTTAGGCTTTAGGCTCAGCCTTAGGCTCAGCCTTAAGTTTAGCCTTGGGCTTAGTCTTAGGCTTAGACTTATGCTTACAATTTTTTTTATGCTTACATTTTGTTAGCCATAATCTTAGCCTTATCCTTTGCCTACTCAAATAAATATACTCAAATAAATATACTCAGATAAATATTTTATCTATTATCTACTGAAATAAATAAAATATCTGCTCGGTTAAATAGGTTCCAATAAAAATTTCAAAAAAGAAATGTTGTGTAATCTTGAGTTTAAGTGAAGTAAAGATGATGAAGTTTTCTGATGATGAAAAATTGTGAAAATTATCGAAACTCGAAAATGTGTTCTTTTTAAAGAAAACATTTCGGCAAAAGTGTAAAAAAATAAATTCTAATGCCATACGATTCTGTTTACTTTCACGATCAAAACGAGTCCCTATTTCAAACTTGTTAGTCGTATGATAAAAAAAATATATAATAGTACATGTACTTTAGTCAACAACAACTCATGATGACTCAAATAATTTTTGAAAAATCTCCCTTTCTTTCGTCCTGGTCGTAATTGTAAACAAACTCGCGGAGTAAAATGACTGAAAATAAAAGTGCATTGAGAACAAAGGCACTCGCATTCACGCGTGGGCTAAGGCCCGCCCAAAAAATATTTTTTTCGGAATTACCTCCTCCCCTACCCAAATTTTTTTTAGGAGTTACCCTCCGTCTACCAAAAAAAATTTTTACATAAGAGTCCCCCTTATGTTTTTCCGACTTTTTTTCCCAAAAATTTGCCAAAAACATAAGGTAGCTTTCGAGTTTCGATAATTGTTACAATTTTTCATCATCAGAAAACTTCATCATCTTTACTTCACTTAACTCAAGATTACACAACATTTCTTTTCTGAAATTTTTATTTAATCCTGAGGCCGTTCGCGCACCGGTGGTGATCGGCTTGATTAAAAACAATACTCTGAAAAAAACCTGCACAAAAAAGCCTTATTTCATGAAGAAAGCGAATTTTTCTGTAGGTTTTCAGATAGGCATTAATTTTACTTCCGTTTTTAAACAAGAAAAAATAACCCCATATATTCTCATCTATACCAAATACAAAAGGTTCCTTCATTTTTTGTTGTTTACGTTGTCAAGGTCCATCCGCATTTTTTATGCTTTTTGCTTTTCTGTCATGCCGTATTATTTAAACAACATTCTTTTTTTCCTACTAACAAGCCGACTATAAACAATTTGTATCTCTCTCAAAATAATGTTATTCAATCGATTCTTTCACACTTCCTTAATAGTTCCGGCTTGGGTCATACATTGGCAGGGGTGTTAGGTCTAGTGTACCCACCCCCGAAAAATTTTTTTAATCCCCTCCCTGCCCATGTATGGCTTGGAGAGTGTTTTCGGTAAATGTACAAATTATTCTAAAAATATGCACCAAAATTATGAAAATCGGTGCCGGAAAGAAAAAGTTATGCTCAAAATAAGTTTATCTCAAAAACATCATTTTTTGAGCACCCTAATAAATGGAATGAGTGCACAAAAAAATTAATAAACATTTTAAAAATTGAAAGCGATTCACAAAAAGAGGCTCTTTTTGCCATTTTATAGGGCACAAACAACTGTCAAATCAGAATGAATAAAAATGATTCAACAACAGTCATTTGTACGCAACTCAAGATTTATCAATAAAAGAATTAATAATTATAAAATTAAAAAAATAATAAATGAATGCAAGTTTGCCAAACTAGAGATTTCTCTAGGAGATACGTTTCGAGATTTACTCTATTAAGAAATTTTTGCAATGTCAATGATATCATTGTCATTGCTTCTTGCATAAAAAACATCATTAGGAATCAGGGGCCCCATTTTGTGCTTATTTTAAGCATTTTTGCTTACTTTTGAAGTCTGTGATTACTGCTTAATCTGAAAATAAGCAGGTGCTTATTTATGCTTATTTTAATAATTTTTGATTAACTTTTAAGTTCTGTAATTACTTTTTGATCTGATTATAATCAGATTATTTTTGCTCTAAGTGTAAAAATGACGAAAAACAGAGCTACACAGCGAAAAAAGGAACAATCAGCTAAAATTGCAGCAATTTTGTTGCCTAAATGGCAATATTCTAGTTATTGAAACGACTGATCAATAAGTGTGCCCATTCTGAATCAAATCAGCTTCAGTTGTCATTTCTTACCTCGAAGCAGAGCAGTGACGTATACAGAGGAGGTCGGGAGGGGGGGGGGGGGGGGGCGCGGCCCCTTCATAACGAAAAAAATATAAATTTTTTCCTAATGGTCCTCCCGTATGTTTTTCTCCAAATTTAAAAAAAAATCATACTGGTCCACCATTATGATTTTTCACCAAAAATGACCAAAATTTCCTATTTTTTCATCAAAGAGGTCCAAAATTTTCCTATTTTTTCCATTTCAACAAAAAAATTCCCAAATTAGACATTTTTAAACCAAAAATTAGTCATTTTATGACCATTTTCAGCATATAAATAAGCATTTTTCAAAAAAAATTTCGCCTGCGGCGCTGGTTTTTGCGTTAACTCAAAGATTTTAACAAATTTTTGTCAAAAATTTCTGAGCGTTTTCAGGTTAAAAATAGGTGTTTTCCAACGAAAAAAAGGCGAGTTAAGATGATTTTTGAAATTTTTTTTAAAACTCGAAAAAATTACCTTGATTCTCCCCAGTGACGTAAGCAGAGGAGGGCACAACCCCCCCCCCCATAACGAAAAAAAATATAAATTTTTTCTAATGGTCCCCCTTATGTTTTTCCCAAATTTTTTTTCAAGGATTCTCCAATTATGATTTTTCACCAAAAATGACCAAATTTTCATTAAAAATTTCAAAAATTTTAATTTTTTCACCAAAAATCGTCATTTTTTCATAAAAATTTTTCATTTTCTGAGCGTTTTCAGCTTAAAAACAACCATTTATCAAAAAATTTTTTGCCTGAGGCGCTGATTTTTGCTTTACCTCAAGTTTTTTTCAACAAAAATTTTCGCGCCTGTCGGCGCGAAAAAACAAGGGGGACCAAGGTTGTTTTTGAAAAATCGAAAAAAATCATAAGGGCTGTGTTTTCCCCCAAAAATTTTGAAAATTTTCGAAAAAAACATAAGAGGGGACAAGGCAAATTTTTGAAAATTTCCGGGTAGGGCACCTTCGCTTCAATATAAAACACTCATGTTCCTGAATCAGGGTCAGGGAAGCATTCTCAAGCTTCGAGAATGCGCGCAATCGATTCCCCGCATAAAATTACCCTCAGAAAGATAATTTTGGGGCAAGAAATCCAAAATTTTCGATTTTCGCTTCAATACACATATCTATTTCCCTGAACCAGGATCAAGGAAGCATTTTCAAGATTCGGGAATGCGAGCAATTGATTCTCCCCATGAAACTACTCCCAGAAATATGATTTTGAGGGAGAAATTTCAAATTTTTTCGATTTTCGCTTCAATACACACATCTATTTCTCTGAATCAGGGTCAAGGAAGCATTTTCAAGCTTTGAGAATGCGCGCAATCGATTTTTCGCATGATTTTACCCCTATATAGGCTGTTTTGGCAAAACAAATTTTTCGACCGAGAATGACCTATTATCTGCACCCCCTTTAAGCCTGATGCTTTCTGAAGGCCTTATGCCTTCAGAATCCGAATTCATAATTTTGGTGCCAAAAAAAATATTTTTGGTGCCGAAAAAAATATTTTTGGTGCCAAAAAAAATAGGACCCATAAATATGTTTGATTATTTTGTGCTTAAAATACCGAAAAGATTATAAATGCTTATTTTTGGGATTTGAAAATGAATACAAATGCTTACTTTTTGAATTTTTCGTGCTTAAAATGATGATTTGCCGATGGGACCCCTGTTAGGAATGCTGGAAGTCTTTCGAAACATGATAAAAATTTCGTTTTAACAAGCCTATACATAGAGGCACGCCTTTGAAAAGGCAAAAAAATCCAATTTTTCATTAAAAAAAAAGAAAAAAAAATAGTTTGGCAAACTTGCATTCATTTATTATTTTTTAAATTTTATAATTATCTCTCTCAAAAATGGAATGACTGATTATACTTCAAATTAAATTGGATGGTTGATACATGTCAGCTTAAAATAGATGGTTGGTACTTACCAACTCGATTTGCACTTTACTGCGATCGGCAGTTCCAATCGCAGTCAGAATTCAATAGTGCAAACTTGATCATGTATTTCTTGATACAGGCAACGCTTTCTCTCTAAATAATTTTTTTGTCCTCGCATAACTTGATATTAGATCTGTCTTGTGTAATTTGATTTATGAATCTTGATCAAGATAGTATCTAAATCATAACAAATCGTTCCACACCCCTCCAATTTTTCATAAAAAAAAGAAAAAAAATATATAACCTACTTTATACATGTTTTCAGCCAGCAACCACCCCCCCCCCACATCCCCTTAGGTAAAAACCTAACTCCACCTAATCCGTGAATTAAATAATGCTAATTTTAGTAAAGCCGTTTAAATGCTCCTATTGTGAAAAATCGTTTGACAGAGATGATTTATGTAGAATGCATGAAATTCTTCATATAGATAAAATTTAATTATTATTTTCTCTCTTTATATATGCCAAAAACAATTTTATATGTATTGATAGATTATTACTATGTTTTAGTTGCTTATAGTTTGTTTGATCTTTCAAATGAAAGTCCTTTTTTTAAAAACTATGCCATTCATTTACCCGACAGAAGTTTGCACATGTTTGAACTATTGCTGCTTGAAATAACAGTTTTTATTTAGAGATATCATAAATATATTGTAAAAAATAAAAACATGATAAAAATGGAAATATATAAATTTTATTCATATTCTTCTAAATAATCATTTTCTTCATAGCCCCCGTAACTCCCATGTTCTTTATACATATGATCGTAAATCAAGCCTTGGTTAAACGGTTTTACACATTCATAACACCAATGAGTACCACAAATGCAGGTAATATGATTGCATCCGGATGCTTTCACGATATACTGCTGGCATTTTTCATTTGGGCATTGTTTAGCGATTTCTTTTTCCCGGTTAAGCAATTTGCTATCGGTGCATTTTTCACAGGCCCATTTTCCATCTAATTCCGGAACAGCTCCAAGGCAAGATTTTTGGGCATATTCGACGGGTTTATAGCATTTCATGCACCATGCATAATACATAGTCGGATCAAATGGAGTCGTAATTTTAAGGAGTTCACAGAGGTGTTTGTTGAAGGCTTTGGCAATTTTGATATTCGGACAGCATTTACAGAATGGGCATGTCAAACGTGGGATATGAATGATATGCCCCGGTTTTTGACCACCATACCAGCTTGTCAAACAATCATTACATGCAAAGGTCTGACAATTTTTACGTCCACAAACTGGCCGAATGTTGTGTTTTCCTTTTTCTTCGAAGCATAGCATACAAGTCCCTAGTTCAGCACCTCCACTGAATATCCATCGGAGAAGTTGGTCTTTGATTGCTTCAGGATTTAACACTGGCTTTCCATGATAGACGAGTTTCCGGAGACTTTCACTTGGAGTTCTTGAGGGCAGATTTCTGTTTTTATATAGGCTTAGTCCACAAAAGATATCGATCGTTGATGGAACATCAAGGCCAGCTATGTCTAAAAATTCAATGTTAAAGAGTAAAAATCGGGGAGGGGGGGGGCAGGGGTATGGATAGCCAAATGTCGACATTTTTGTCGAATTTTCCGTCACTTGACGGGTTTTCTGACAAAAAATTTTTTGATGGAATTTATCAATCTCATGTAAATAATATTAATTATCGAGAGAAAACGTCATTTTGAACAACTTGATTTTTTCAAGCTTGTCCAAAAGCTTGTAAAAAATTTTTTCAAGCTTGTAAAAAAATTCCGACAATATTTCGAGTGTGTCGGAAATTCCGACATATTGTCGGAAATCCCGACAGTGTGTCAGAATTTCCGACAAGGTGTCGAAAATTGAGAAAATTTATCGAAACACCGTCTTCTAGCTAGTTTTGTTGATTTTTGCCATATTGATGTGTTTTTCAATGCATATAAAATCTTCGAAATTCAAGGCATTTTCAAGGGGTTTTTATTAATTCGTTAGAAAACAACCCAAAACACATCAATATGGCAAAAAATCAACAAAACTACAGTAGCGGCAAAAAACCTTTGTACCTAAAGAAAAAAATTTCATTTTTACACATTTTCTTTATAAATTTTGATTGAATTGGATCAATTTTGACTTATAAAATTTTTTATAGATAAAAAATGCCAAGAAAATATAAATCAGAAGAAATTTGAAAGCTAATTGTCGAAGCAAAGATAAAAGGAGAATTAGGAAAAGACATTGCAGCTCGATTCCATGTGCACAAGCAAACTGTAAAAAATATTTGGAAACGCTGGAAAGAATCTCAAACGGTGAAGCACAAAAAGATCCTTGGAAGGCCAAGAAAAACCACTCCAAGACAACGCCGACTTCTCGTAAGATTGGTTAAAAAGGACCCGTTTATGACAGCCGTTGAAGTAATGAAGTATACTAATGACAACCTCGGTGTGGACATCAAGATCCGAACGGCCCGGAATATCTTAATACACGCGGGATTGAGAGGCAGAAGACCACCAAGAGACCGTGGATTTCAAAAAAGAACCGTTCGGCCCGTATGAAGTTCGCCAAGGAGCATGAAAACTGGACTCTGAGGCAATGGGCCCGTATTTTGTTTTCTGATGAGACTAAGAATAACCTGTTTGGCTTTGATGGTATTAGGTTTGTGAGGCGCCCGGCGGGAAAGCGTTTTGATTCCAAGTATCAAAGACCCACTGTAAAGCACAGCGCGAGCGTTATGCTCTGGGGTATGTTTTTTCTTTTTACACATTGCCTTTTATACACATTGTTAAGGTTGTTTCCAGTACAACGGAGTGGGCCCATTGGTATGTGTGGGAGAGGTCGCCCAGCAGTTTGGGAGGAAGATCATGACAAAAGAAGTGTACCTGTTGAAGAAGAACCTACTGCCGTTCTGGAAACGAAATGTTACTATTAAGTTTAAAATGCATTTTTTTCCTTCAGGTATCGCCTCATCATGATTTTGAAATCGCCCACCCCCTATAATATCCCCACGCCGCGCCCAGAGCACACACCAAGTGCTACGGGACTGCTTGGGGGTGGGGTGGGGGGTCAATACGTACCTAGAATTGCTTCTCGATTTTCCTCCATGAATTTTTGTACTGATACTTGAATTTCTTTGAAGGCTTTTGTCGGATCGGCAACACATGGTGGACATTTGAATTGCGTTAAATCCGGTAATTTAGTCGATGAACTATAGTTATTTTTGCAATTCGTGCATTCGATTGTATAACCCGAAGCGTTCTTGGAGTCGGGCAATTTTTCATTTTTAGCACTTGATATCTGCCGACAATAATGACATTTAGGCTGACACTTGAGACCATCGACATTCGCCACCGCATATAAAGACTTGCATCTTCGGCATTCGTATAAATACGAAGTGTTGTTATCCAGTCGCTCTTTATTATTAATTCCATAATCCGGGTTGTTTTCACGACTACAGAGTCCACAAACACCATTTTCAAGCATTAATGTAAAAGATCGCCATTCTCCGCATTTTTTGCACTGTGATTTGTTGTCGGGGTGGGCGATTCCTTCTGGGCTAAATGGTTGTTTCAACAAGAGGTTGGATTTCCCATTAATCATGAAGCCGGCAATTTTTTGTAGTCGTCGCATCGTATTGACTTCATCGTCGGTTAATACTTCAGGCACTTTTAGAACGAGTTTTACGAATTCAAAGGTGTAATTTTCGGGCACATTTTCGAAATCAATCCATTTTCCTTTAATACTATTGAGGAATTCTAGGGCTCTCTCCTTCAACAAAACATTCCCGGTGAAGACGGCAATTATGGCCATAATAGCACTTGGGCGTAATGAGAACACCGTTCCTTCAGCCATTAGATGAGGTAGATAGGAAAATAGATTCTTGTTGGAGATAGCCACCGGGAGATATGTTATGTCAGTTGTTTCTTTATCGTCACTGGGTGCATCCATTATACGAAGATTGTTCATCAGACTCGAAATTTTCGCTAACACACTCGGCATGCAGCTCCGTGCGATTTCAAGCATTTCTTTTGGTGTATACTTTTCGTCGGTATCGATAACAAACGCCGGGAATTGAGGCTGGATAATGCTGATTATCTCATTGATCTCTTCAAGTCGATTATATGAGTCAGCAATCCATTCCTTGAGAATATCCCGTTCTACCGTACCCATTTTTGCGAGTGCCATGTCCATTTTTGTTAGTAGTGTATCTCTACGGGAATCATCTCGGCGCTTGCAGATTTCTCGCCAGAATGCACCGAATATCGAGTTGTACGTCAGGGCTAGAATAGTTTGAGGCGTGAATAGTTCTTCGAAAACTTCGTACACCAGATTTCGATAGCTTTCATCCACCGAGATACGCTTGACGAACGTCTTTAAATTTGTTGCAATGTCGTTCTGGGGGTTGAGTTGAACGAGTTTTTCTTTTATACCTTCTTTATGTTGATGAGCATCTGTCACTGCGCTTGGTAAGTATCCACCAGAATTTAAATTTTCATCGATAACTTTTGACAAATCGAACTGATTTGGAAATTCCAACATTACCACATCCTTTGATTCAAATTGGCTTTCGCATCCCATTAGGGCGAGGAAAAGGTTAATCGAAACTTGCGTGATTATTCGAGGTGAGATATTCTTTACATATAAGACGTTTCCCTTCGTTATTTCAGCCAACATGACATAGAACGATGCAGTCATAAAGCGTGATTCATCTGTTATACTGTACACCGAGACATTGGCTTGTCTGAGCTTATGGCAAATCTTTACCCAATCGAAATTCTCCTTCAACAACTCGCGCTCCTTTGCAACATTCTTTGAGCCCACATGATCATGGTGCGGAGGAGCGTCGGTGAAGTGCAAAACATAAGTTCGTCTGGTTACATGGTTCAATAGTTGAACGAAAGCGGTCTTTGATGCTTCTGGTATATCACCTAAAAATTTTGTGTAAAAATTTTTCGTTAAATTTTTTAAATTTTTTCCACAAAAATCGGGTTTAAAGGGTTGGGATATTTCTGTTCCGTTTCAAAAAAATTTCTATCGTTACCAAAAACCAAAATAATCAGCACAAAACTCTGAAAAGAATAAAAATTTTGAAACGGAACAGAAGTATTTCCCCCCTCCCTTAAAAGGAAAAAAGTTTTTAGAATTCTAAATAACAGCTCTAATAGAAAGGGCATAAAATCACCTCCAGCTGGCGGTTTTAATTCATCAAGGAATTTAGTGGGAAATTCGCTTTCAGCATTAATCCATCCCGACCAACCATAAATAGGATTATCCGCATAGTCGCGATACCAGAAGATCCCAAAATTCTTGAATACTTTCGTCAACTTCATAATTCCGATCATTTGGGGGATCATCCCTTTAACAGCTGTCAAAAACTCCCCCATACTCACAGTTGCATCGGTTACAATACACAAATCCACTCCTTCGTTGAGCCGTGTCGTATCTGCCATAGTCTTTTGATAGATTTTAATAGTTTCCTAAATTTATGAGTAATATTTTTAAAATTTGCGAATTAAAGAACGAGCACGATGAAGTGTATCAATATTTCACAAGACACGAAATTCGAATGATTTTTCATAAATAAAATCCTGCAAATAGAAATATTGTGTAATCTCGAGTTTAAAATGAAATAAAAATGACGAAGTTTTCTGATGATGAAAAATAGTGAAAATTATCAAAAGCGAACATTAGCTTTTTTAAGAAAAACATTGCGACGAGAGTTCAAAGAATTAAATTATAGCGCCATTCGGCTCACAATATTACTCCCCTAATCAATACGAGTACCATATCATAGGGTTGTTTGTTGGCTCCATGGCCGAGTGGATAAGGCGCTAGCCAGGGTTGCATAAGGAATTTTCAAAAAGAAGCGTTCACGCTTCGAAAAGAAGCAAAAATTAAGCAATTGTTTTAAAAAAGAAGCAATTCTCATCAAAAGTTTAAAAAATTTGGTATTTTAACCCAATTTTTGTCATTTTAACCCAATTGGCATTTTTGCCATGTTATTTCAACCCAATTTTAGCCAAATTTTGGCATTTTATCCTAACAAAAAATTCAAATCTTATGCACATACATGGGCAGGGGGTACTGGGCCCCAAAATACGAATTGGTCCCAAAAGTTACTGTCGACCAAAAAAAACGTCGACAGGCGAAAAAGTCGAAATACGAATTCGTATACGAAATTTTTTTGGGCCCTATGAATTGGAAATACAAAATCGTAGTCAAATACGAATTCGTATATATGTTTTGGACGTATTCGCCGTCAAAATACGAATTGGTCCATTAATTTTTCCCCCGATTCGACGAATTAGGGGCTACAGTACCCCCCCCCCTCCTTGCCCAAGTATGCTTATGCAAAATCGGATCAAAGTTGCTATTTTTATCATTGAAAAAGAAGCAAAATTACCCAAAAATAAGCAATTTGCTTCCAAATAAGCAAAAATGGCAACCCTGGTGCTAGCATTCAAGCCTAAGGGAATGGGTTCGGATTCCACCATAAAGACTCGTTTACAATGCGCGCCCGCAACGGCGACAGAGCGTGCGACGGCACGTGCACATGTGTTTCATAAACAGTGAAAAATAACAAAAGTTTGAAGCACGCACTTTTTCATGCTTAAATAGCCTCAAAATCATGTTTTATGTCTAAAAAAATCTATAGGAGGTCAAAATTTGCACAATTTATAAAGTTGAAAAATCGCACTTATTTTGTGCATGACTTATTCCAGTCGTTGATTTTCATGATTTAGATGTCTTTTGTAACCAAAAATCGTAGCTACTAAATTACACCAAAATCATGAAAATCGGTGCCGGAAATAAAAAGTTATGTTCAAAATAAGTTTATCTCAAAAGCATCATTTTTTGAGCACCCTAATAAATGGAATGGGTGCACAAAAAAATTAATAAACATTTTACAAATTAAAAGCGATTCACAAAAAGAGGCTCTTTTTGCCATTTTATAGGGCGCAAACAACTGTCAATAAGAATGATTCAACAACCAGTCATTTTTACGCAACTCAAGATTTATCAATAAAAGAATTAATAATTATAAAATTAAAAAAATAATAAATGAATGCAAGTTTGCCAAACTAGAGATTTCTCTAGGAGATACGTTTTGAAATTTACTCTGTTATGTCTTGTCACTTTTGACGTGTAGAAAAGATAGGCCACGTTTGATCACACGGGCAATCTTTCATAAAAAACTAGAAAAAAAGTTGTTTTGGACCTAAAATTGAAAGAACACCTGACTCGATCGCTAAAACAAAAACTACCGATGTGAAAATTGATTGTTATATACAGTGAAACTTCGATATAGCGCTCCCCCATCGATTAGGAAGAATTTCCATTAGAAAAATTCGATTTTTTTGTATCTCGGTTATTTTGTACACTAATTGAGGTCGTTAACCACATGTTTTTTAAGAATCGGCTATGGAAACTCCAAAAATGAACGAATTTTTAAAAAATTCGCAAAAAATTTTTGGTCATTTTTTAAATCTTTTTTTGTATTTTAGCCATTTTTAAGGCTATTTTGATGGGTTAACCACATTTTCTCCACAATTTTGTAGTGTAGATTCCAAAAAAATATATATTTTTACATCATTTGCATTAAAATCAATCACATTTTCAAAAATTGACAAAATATAGCGCCCCCCCCCTAGAGGGCGCTATATTGAGGTTTCACAGTAATAATTTTTGCTCTCTGAAGAAAAAGTTTCAAAACGCATTTCTTCCGTCAGTTTTCATCCGTTTTTGATGATCTTGAGCTTAAAAAATCGTGAAAGCCCATTTTACAACGCTACGGATTGACTTTGTCGATTTTTATTTTCTAAAAAGTAGTTTTCTTGACAAAAAATAAAATGGTTGCAAAAAATGCAGTAAAAAATTCGCATTATGGATCTTATCCGAGAAAAAGCAAGTCGCTGTGAATTTGGGGCATTTTACGAAAAAGCATGTTCAGACGCGTTTACAATGGGTCTAAACAATCAGAGAATGAAAATCAAGCTACTACAGTTAGAGAAAAGCTCTAGCGAGTCAGTCACACTCAAAAATCTTTTAAGCTCGCCGAAATCTCGAATTTCCTTATTAAGGATGTCATGCTGGACCACCTTGTAGAATAAATTTTGATCATTTCTTAGAGAAATTTTTTTATATGTTATGGCTTAGGAAAACCCCAACGGGTTTCAAAACGATGGAAAACTGTCAACGGACGATTTTCTCCACTTTTCTGTGGTCAAAATCAAAAAATCCCTTCAGATTCGAATTCCTCATATCGACTTCCTGATACAAAATTCAAATAATTTGGAAAAAAATTGAAATTTCGGTTTTTTACCCCCAAGGGGTAAAAAAAGTAAGAGACTTACTCATTGTACATCATTCATTAGAAATTCAAATTCGCGCCAAAACTTTGTTATTAGTTTAAAATTCGTTGGACGTGTAAGTAACACAAGACTTACAAATTTTATTAAGAGAGCAGTTTTAGAAAACTTTTTCCCCCCCCCCCCCAATATAAAATGGACGATCTACCAATTGATATTCATAGCAGTAAATTATTAGGTAAGTAAATTGTTTTCATTTTTCCTTTTTAACCCTCAAAACATGACAGGGTGAAAAACGTAAAAAATTCATATCTCGACGAAATCGACGAGTTTTTTGATGCGGTCTTTTTTAGGTTAGGTTTTTAGTTAGTGCATCTTCTCCGCATGTTTTTGTTTCGGTATACACGCGGCTTCTATTTTTCCCAATAATTCGATTTTTGATTTTTTTTGTTGAAAAAGTGTCGTAACTTGTTTATTTTGGTGAATTATCATTACAACCAAGCTTGGAAAAATAGTATAGACGCTACTTCAACATACAAAAAACCGCACCAAAAAAGACAACGAAATAAAGAAGGTCAAAAAATCACGTTTTTCATCAACTGTACTTTTTTGAAAAAGTTAAAAATCGAATTATCGGGAAAAATAGAAATCGCATTGAAACGAAAACATATGGGAAAGATGCACTAAGGCCATGACTTAACCTAAAAAAGATTGCATTAAAAAATTTGACGATTTCGTCGAGATATGAACTTTTTATGTTTTTCACAGACCCCAGCCGTATTTTGAGGGTAAAAAATATAAATTATATAAAAATTATAAAATTTTATTTTCTAGATTGGCTCGTATCAAGACGGCATTGTAAACAAGATTGGTCAAAAGCCATCACTGTAATACGCGAAAGAATTAGCCATGCCATCCAAGATATGCCTGAAAATGAGACTATTCTTAAACTACTCCAAGGATCATGTAATGCGGCCATTTTTTGCAAAATTCTACCCTGCTCCAAAAACATCACCCTGCAAAAAATTGGCAATTTTGCGATTTTTCAAGTTTTTAAATTTTTTTACCAAAATAACCCTAGAGGGGGTTATCTAAGTGAGGAATCGATTGAATGCAAAAAATTTCGAAAAAAGAACCCCACTTAACTCCCGATAAGTGTCTTTGAAAATTTTAAATCAAGAATACGTTATAATATTCTCAACATTTCACATCTACACAATAGTTGTAGCCATGTTGTAGCGGAAGCGCTGTTGACTTTCAGTTTTAAGGCTCGATTTCGATCCTGACTGCATCAATATATCGGGAAAAAAACCTTAGCTGTGATACCCGCACTGTAAAAATAGCGAGGAAAAATATCTATATCCCTTTATTCAAATGTGCTAAATTCTACTTTTTAGACATAAACTATTTCCATTGCAAAGAAATCGTAGACATTTTGAAGGACACTGAAAAAGACAGCAAGAATATTTTCGGGTATTATTCTTCGCAACGGATGAAGGATTGGCAGGTAAAATATATTAAAAAAACTGAAAAAAACTAAATATTTTATAGGAAGTCGTTAACTTGTACCAAAAGGACAATGTTTATTTGGCGGAGGCTGCACAATTGCTGCAAAGGCTTATTCAATATGATATCCCAGCTATGAAGAAGCAAATCGATAAAGCGGATCGAGCTATTACTGTAAGTTATCATTGTAAACTAAAAATTTATGAAAACTGAAATCACACAGGGTGACACAGAATTAATCATCATCTTTTATTTTATGCAACAATAACAATATAAACAACAAAACATAAATTTCATCAAAATTCACTCAAAATGTCCACCTTTAGCTTTTATTACGGCATCTAATCGCTTCATCCAGTTATCGACCGCTTGGTTTATCACTTTCATGGGTAGTCTTTCGAAAGCTTCAGAGATGGCATTCTTTAACGATTCGACCGAATTGTGTTCTTTCGCATTCACATCCGCTTCGAGCAAGCTCAAAATCGAATAATCAAGTAGATTCAAATCCGGAGATGAAGCAGGCCATTCATCTTTCTTGATAAAATCGGGAAAGTGGTCGTTCAACCAGATTTGAGTTGGAACCTTGAACTTCTTTTTGTTCTCGTTAACACTCGCATGAGAAGGTGCACTGTCTTGCTGGAAAGTTCAATCGTTCCAATTTCCTTCGGTATCGTTTCCATAATGGTCCAAGGTCCATTCTTCGACTGGTTCCAAAATGTCTTCTCGATAAACGTCGGTGTCAAACTTGATGATAAACTCCAAACATATCGACAACTTCTTTCATCGACATTTCCCTAACTTCGACCAAATAGCAAACAGCTGGGTGAAACCATGCATTTTCAATTTCCATTTTTAATATCTTAAAAACAATAAAATTTTATAAGAAGTCGCAAAAAATTTCATAAAAAATAAAGAGAAAGCAATAATTAACGAAAAATAAGTAGATGATGATTAATTCTGTGTCACCCTGTACAGGGTGCCCCAAAAATAGCAATTGCTATTGTTAGGCGATTTTTTAAAAACTTTTTCAAATTTTTAAAAAATAACCCTATAGAGGGTTTTCTATACGAGGAATCGTTTGCGCGCATTACCGAACCTTGAAAAGCTTCCCTGCTCCTGATTTAGGGAAGAGATGTGTATATTGAAGCAAAAATAGACTAATACAGGGTCAGTGAAGCGTTTTCAAGGTCTATCAAAGCGCGCGTTCGATTTCTCGCATAACAAACCCCCACGGCGGTCCAAAAAGAAAAAAATGGGAATTGGGTGAAATCTTAAAAACGGTTAATGCCATTAGATTCAGCTCAAGACGAGTAAATATATTACCATATTGTACTCCGCGGCTACAGAATTCCATAGCCGAGTGGCTAGTGTGACCAATTTGTAGTTATTTCGCACAATACCTTTTTTAATTTTGGACCGCTGTGCCTCTATAGGGTTTTATGAAAATAGAACACTTAAAAAAATTTGAAAAAATCGTCCAAAAATCGATAAATTGCCATTTTTTGGGGGGCATCCTGTACGAACTAAAATTTTAGGACTCTGTCCGAAAAGAACAAGAATATTCCAAATCAGCTATCGACAGTCGAAAGCAATATGAAAAAGAGCTAGCTAAAATGGGACTAAAGGGAGAAAATTTACGCAAAGAACTTATGGACCTAGCCGCAGGATTACCCACATTTTTAACGTCCGTTTCCAAAGATATTGTTCACTTAAAAGGAGCAGTGGATTATTATGAAAATTTTAGGCAATTTGTTAGGTATGATAAAAATCCAAATTAAAAAAATTATAACTGGGTAGAGGGGGTCCATATTTTTTTAAAATTTGAGATAGGGTAAAAGGCAACTTCGAATTTTTTGCGATCCTCTTCCACCCCTCCCCAAAATCATCTGATGCTTCAATAGAATCTACAATAGACAAATTAGGCTTTTGGAAGGGGGACAGTGACGTAGAGAGAAGTGTCGGCTTGAGATTGGATTACTCCCCCCAAAAAGGCTGATTTTTCCCAAAAACATAAGGGGACCCTTATGTGTAGGGTTTTTTTAATTTTAAAAGGCACCACCTTCCCCCTGCCAACCCCTTGCCTCGCCACTTGGGGGGAGGAGGGGGGGGGGGAGAGATACCCACAACTCTTAATTCCGACGACCTTATATCCATTTTAGAAATGGAGTCAGAGATGAGCCGAACAAATTTCTACCTTTGTTACGGCTTCTTCAAAATCGAGGTGATGATGTTACAGTTTATGAATGGAAGAAAGGAGTTGCCCCAGTGCAAGTAGAAAGGCCAAAGCTGGAATATACGGAAAAAGAAAATGTAATTTTTTCTCACCGAGTTTATCAACTATAGTGCAGGAGCAAGTAGCGGAAAATTCATCTTGAACGGGGAGAATTCTATATCCGGAGCATACTTGTGCAAGAGGGGGGGGGGGGGGGGGGGGGGGGGGGGTACTGTATCCCTCTTTTTTTCGTGTAATTTTAAGCGGAGTTTGCTTTAACTACTTTTATGATTTGACAAAAATAGAATTTCGTCCTCCGGGGATCAAATTCTCAAGATGAATTTTGCGCCATGTGCTCAAGCACAATTGATAATGGACTTTTTCTCCTGACGGAAATATATTTTAATTTTTTTAGAAAGTGAAATCAGATGAAATCGATTTTGGTGATGATAATGGAATAGATTTTGGAGAAGAAAATGAGATTGATTTCGGTGATGGAATAGAAATTGAAATTGTTGGTGATGAGCAAGGTAACAAACAAATAAAAAGTATATAGAAGAATGAAAAATTTAGGGGTAGTTGATGATGGTATTGCAAGAGGAGAAGAGGCTTTATCCTTGCTCGAATATCCTGAATCTTTTCAAATAATTGTGGGCGAGTTAGAAGAGGTAAACTCTTAAAAATTATAAGACATTTACCGCATAAGGAAAACCTTCTCAACTATGGTGTAGTGGTAGCCATCTCATTTTATACTCAAATGGTCGAGTGTTCGATCCTCATGTTATAAAGGGATCTCTTTTATCAATTATTTTAAATATATCAAAAAAAATTTCATGTTGAGATCAAACCCTCGATCATTTGAGTGTAAATTGAGATAATTGCCGCTACACTATGAATGATAAATTTTTCTTTTACTAGAAATACCCTATCACTTGTATTTAATTTTTAGCTTCTTGTCTTTCTAAAACAACGAGAAGTAGATGAAACTTCATCAGGTGCTGCTGATATTTACATTTCTGGTATAGATGTTAGGCCACCGGAAATTTCCAAGGTAAAAAACGACAAATTTTATTTTTTGCTAAAAAATTTTTTAGGTTAAAGTGAACGATCTAAAATCTTGGACCCAAAAATTGAATTTTCTTGTTGAATCGTTACGAGACCCTCAAAAAGTTCATTTATTCAAAATTCGTTCTGCTCCACAGTAATCCATTTATATATGATCTTTTCTATGCTTATTTTTTAGCTATGTAGAAGAACTTTTAAATGTTCTTGAACAGAAGAAAGCTCTAGAGCCAAAATACAAGCGAATGGAAAAATTGATGGTGGAAAAGAGAAAAGAAGCCCTAGAACAAACCAAAAAATCACAAGAGTATTTGGATATTTTAATTGAATCATTGAAGACTTTGCAAAAACAGGTAAAAAGGATATATATTTTTTCATACATGGTGGACTTAAATACTCTCCCCCCCCCAGCAGGGTTGTCTTGAACGCAAAAACTCGAACTCAATATTTTTTAGACTCGATAAACTTACAGGGTTGGGAAATAGAATTATCCGAAATATCCGGTCACGGGAAAATTGGATAAATAAATCTGGATTTCCCCGGGGAATTCTTTTCTCTGGAATTACTTGGTTTGAAATTTTTCTCTCCCTCAAACTTGCCTCGGTGGTTCAGTGACAAAGCATTGGCTTCTTGGCCGCAAGGTCGCGTGTTCGAATCCTGCTTGTAGCCAATTTAGTACCAAATTGGCTCCAAGCGGGATTCGAACCCGATACCTTGTGGCCACGGAGCCACTGATTTGTCACTGCACCACCGAGACAAGTTTGAGGGAGAGAAAATTTTCAAACCAAGTAATTCTGGAGAAAAAGATTTCCTCAGCCAAAAAAAGATTTCCACAAAATTCCCCATTTATCCGGGTAAATTCCAACCCTGTATATAAAAATACAATTGATTAATCTTTTTTTAAAGTTTGAAAAAGTCATCTTTTAGATCGAGGGAGAGATTTCTAAGAAATACAATAATCGTGAAGTAAATATAATGGGAGAAATTAACACGATTTTGCCATAATGTGAATTTTTTTACTGCATTGTTTGCAACCATTTTATGTTTTTTTTTCATTTCTGTGATTTGTTATGTTGATTCATATCTAATTTCACCAATTTTTATTTTGTTATAAAAAATAATAAGCTTATATAAAAATTTAGTAAGACAAATTATAACAACAAAATTTCAAATTCTCCATAAAGCCTGTTTTTTCGCAAATACCGAGTTGCGAATTTTTCAGACTCCATTCCGAAGGCGTAGAGGTCATCCAGATATTACGTAATCAACTTTTTGATGGTTTACTCTCCCCCCCCCCTCAACGTAATCATCAAAAATGCACTAACGTAATCAATTTTTATGAGGAGAGCTGACCTCCCTCCCCTCCCCCCAAATGATTACGTAATATCTGGATGACCCCTAGGTTCAAATCCAGGTGGCGAACATTTCTTTTTGCCTCATTTTGTGTTTGCAAAGATGTCAAGAAAACTACTTTTTAGAAAATAAAAATCGACAAAGTCAAACCGTAACGTTGTAAAATAGGCTTTCACGATTTTTTTTAATCTCAAGATCATCAAAAACGGATGAAAACTAACGGAAGAGATGCGTTTTGAAACTTTTTCTTCAGAGAGCAAAAATTATTATATGACAATCAATTTTCATATCGGTAGTTTTTGTTTTAGCAATCGAATCAGGTATTCTTCCAATTTTAGGTCCAAAAGAACTTTTTTTTCTAGTTTTCTATGAAAGATTGCCCGTGTGATCAGACATGGCCTATCGTTTCTACACGTGAAAAGTGACAAGACATAACAGATTCGCAATGGTGATAGTGTGTAAAGTTTTTCCTTCATCTGAAAATTTGATACCCTTAATTTGTTAAGGAGTTATTTTTGGTCGATTATTTCAAGTTTTGGCAAAAAGGAGAATCTTCATTTTTTTAATTTTATTTTGATTATCAAATATAAAATCTCAACAAATTAAATTTTTATCAAAATTTGAGATTCTTATATTTTTGTCTATATATCGATTTTGTATTAGTAGATTTTTGTCTAAAAATGAATTTTTTAAATTTTTTAGATGGGAAACCATGGTTCTCTACCAACTGTCAACGTCATCAATAAAACCGATAATCGCATAAAAGTTCGAGTCGAGACCGAAAAATCCACTTTAAAACACGAATATTTTGGCTCGACCATCGGCATAGGTGGTGGTCTAAAGCGGCTAGCTTTTCATGAATCCCATCCAAGAAGAGCACCAGCAAGTCTGGAGGCGCTGAACGCAGGAAAATACGATGCTTTTCACATTTCCGAAAAGGATAAAGTGGAATTCACGTTGATTGATAGCAAGAAGGCTATAAAAGCTGATGAAAATGAGGGTGGAAAGCAGGCGCAGTTTTCATTTCCAAGAGATGGTTGGTGCCATGCTTTTTTAACCGTCTTGATGGAAAATAATAATGGTAAAAAAATGAATTTTTTGAAAAAATCAAATTTTTATAAGGCACTAGGACGGGATTCATCTTATCGATTTTGCGGACATAGTTCACGGACATAGCTCACGGACATAGTTCATGAAATTTAGTTCATGGACATAGTTCACGGTTTTTTACATTTTTAAATTTATTTCTTAAAATTTGTTTCAAATTTGAATTTTTCTTTGTCATATTTTTTCCGTCTAATAAACTTTGGGCAATTTGTAAAAGTACGACTGCGCCGAACACGCCAAAGGGTCCCGATTAGGCTTAGGTCTAGGCTAAGCCTAAGCCTAAAGCCTAGGCTTAGGCTTAGGCTTAGACTTAGGCTTAGGCCTAGGCCTAAGCCTAATTAGGACCCTTTGGCGTGTTCGGCACCCCTTTTGGTGCTCCGTTCGGCGTGTTCGGCGCAGTCGTACTTTTACAAATTGCCTAAACTTTGAATTCCATATGAAAATTTTTTTGAAATTTAAATTTTCCGTGTAATAAATCCATGAACTTTGTCCGTGAACTAAATCCTCTGAATTATGACCGTGAAAAAATACTATGTCCTGTGAGCTATGTCCTTCTTTTGAACGACTGTGAGATGAATCCCGTCCTAGAGCCTTTTTGAAAAAAATTGAAAAATTATTGAATTTTTTAAAATTAAAATTTTTAGGATCTTGGAATGTTATCTGCGAAAATCATCCGATAGCCAAAAATTCCAGGGTACAAATTGGATCAAATGTGGTTGTCCGACAAGGCTATTGCAACCGTGATTGTAAGGAAAAGCACATAGATTCCATATGTGGATGGGGAGCATGGATGAAGAAGAAGTCCACTAATGAACCCTCCTCGCTAATTTTCAGCCGGAGGCCCAAAATTGGCTTAAAAAATGACATTTTTGGAAAAAAGGCATTTTGGATAAAAAACGTATTTTTGAACAAAATTAGCAAATTTTGAGCATTTTTTATGAAATTTTTGAAAAAATGGTCCCACCCGATATTTTGGGTCTGACCCTCCCCTTATCCACTTCACACATGATCAAGGGTTAGAACTTCCTACCCCCATATCATCGTAATGAGCCAAAAATTACTCAAACGTATCGTACCCAAAAATTTCTTCCTACCCCTTGCCCATGTGTTATCCATCTATGGATGGGGAGTCCATTTTTCAAGTTTTATGGTAGGAGGAGGTCAGAAAAAGTGAAATTTTATATTTTTTGGCAAGTTAAAGAATTTCATTTTTTATAGTGGAGGGTACCTAAAATTGGGGGATGACCTCTGATCTTGACTACCTAATCACCCCTCTCCTATTAAAAAGTTTTTTAGTGGAGTACATGTTTGGCCGCATAGTCGTCAACAATGAACGAAAAACAAAACGTAACATATGGGTCAAAATCAACTCTGAACCCAGTGAAATCAACCGAGTTTATGATAGCAAAGGACCTGAAGGAAAGCCAGTACGAAAAAAGGCCATAGGTTGGATTTGTTAAAAAAAATTTAAGATTTATATTTTCCAGATTTTTCAAATATCGAAGACGCCGAAAATCTTGTTTGCTACCGAGTTGGTGTTGGTGCAGATTATACATTAATCAAAAACGAGGGTGTCAATCAAAACTACGCTGTCTTCTATCTACCGATTGATCGCGACTTTAATGTGCATTTGCCAAAGGACAAGAAGAACAAAGACAATGAGAATTTGTACTATCTTTCGATAGATTACGAAAATGATGGTAGGGGAAATAATTTTTTAAAATTAAAAATTTTTTTCAAAAATTATCAAAATTTTATGCATGTAATAAGCAGGATGCGAAAAGTGGTGATACATCCTCCACGCATAGCCGACTTGGTAGTACGGGGTACCATACACTTGATGGGTGGTACATCCATTTGCGACACCCTCTATAACCTATCCCATAGATGAATAGGGGGTCGTAAACCTCTTCGTGCGGCGCGGGGGTCTAAAAAAAATTTTTGCCTTTCCCCCCCCCCCCCCTATTTTTCGGGGCCCTCGCGGCGAGGAGGGGGGGGGGTCGTAATTACGACCCCCTATTCAAGATTACCTATCCCGAAATTTTGGAGCTCCTACGGGCACGCCAATGAGTGTATCTCCCAGGGGTGATACCACATTTTCGCACTTTGGTAATACACTCAAAATCAGAAAGCTACTACTTAGCTAAATAGTACAAAATAAAAAATAATAATTTCTAGAAGGAAAAATTATCACAAAATTTATCAATTATCGTCTACAATACCGCAACTTGGATGGTGACGATTTTTCTGAATCTGTACATATTCCCCGAATTTATATCTATGATGAAGGCGACACAATCAAATTTGAAGTTGAATTAGAACGCCCCACTTTTCGACCGAGAAAGAGTAATTTTCATTTTTGTCAAAAATTAAAAAATGATTTTTTAGACAGCCTGCTATTCCCTAAGAGGCCCTATGAAGCTCCGGCACCAAGAAGTCGTAGACATTCATATTTTTATTGAATAATTGTATATAAAAATTATCCGTATACCGTAAATATTGTAAAATACGCCCCCTTTAAATGACGCCTCTCTAAGGGGGAAGGTTGAAAAATTAACGCCCCGGGGTGTATATTACAATATTTACGGTATACTAAAGGACCAGTCTAGTATTTACAACCATATGAAAAAATATATTCGGGAAGATCATGAAAAATGAAGCATTTTTTGTTTTTACGGCATGCTCTGAACAGTTGTAATTTTCGAGATAATTACGTTTAAAATTTTGAATTTGTTACAAGCTCTTCGTTGTAATACACAACGTTTTTGAATTTTTTTGCGAAAAATCGATTTTTGCATCGATTTTTTAAATTTTCATAAAATGAACATTGTAGCAATTTTTATAGCTAAATGAGACGAACAAAATGACACCAAAATTAGACCCAAAGAAAATTGTTTTGGGTTATTGAAACGAAAATTCTGATTCATGTTTTCGTTTCAATAACCCAAAACAATATTCAAATTGGATCATTTTGATGTCATTTTGTTCGTCTCATTTAGCTATAAAAAATTGCTACAATGTTCAGTTTATGAAAATCTAAAAAATTGATGCAAAAATCGATTTTTCCGCAAAAAATTCAAAAAAGTTTGTGTGTACAACGAAGAGCTTGTAACAAATTCAAAATTTCAAACGCAATTATCTCAAAAACTACAACGATTCAGAACATGCTGTAAAAACAAAAAATGCTCCATTTTTTATGATCTTTCCGAATATATCATTTTTTCATATGGTTACTGGACTGATCCTTTAAAGGCGTTATGTGTTATATGACTTGCAAGTTTGAGAAAAATTTCAGAAATGTCAAAATTCAAAGTCATTTGAAAAATCGAGAATTTTAAAAATCACAAAATGAACCTTCTAGACTCGTAGATCTGAAACTGTAAAATATTTTTAAAATAAAAATGATCGAATTTCATGTAGTTTTCGCAGAGATATGTCGTCCCGTTTCCATTTGTCATAATTTTCTCATTATTTTTCGCTTACTTGTTTTCATTTTATTGGTCTCTCGTCAACCGTTGAATACTCGCGTCATAATTTTGGCAATTTGTAAAAGTACGACTGCGCCGAACACGCCGAACGGGACACCACACGGAGCGCCGAACACTTCAAACGGGTCCCAATTAGGCCTAAGCCTAGGCCTAAGCCTAGGCCTAAGCCTAGGCCTAAGCCTAGGCCTAAGCCTAGGCCTAAGCCTAAGACCTAAGCCTAAACCTAAGGCCTAGGCTTAGGCCTAAGCCTAGGCTCAGGCTTAGGCTTAGACCTAGGCCTAGGCCTTAGGTTTAGACTTTAGGCTTAGGTCTTAGGCCTTAGGTTTAGGCTTAGGTCTTAGGCTTAGGCCTAGGCTTACAGTAAACATATCGAACTTGATTTTTTATTTTTTGAAGAATGATACCTCAAAATGTTCGTTATGATGCATAGATCAACGTACGATAAATATTTTTTCCTACCGAAATGTCTGTATTGCTGAAAACGGGTTTAAAGTTCAATTTTTTATTGACTTTCTACTTAGGTGAAATTATTGCTTATATATCATATGAACCCAATAGCTTAGCGGATAGCTCTCTGGACGTCCACTTTTTATGTCGCGGGTTCGATCCCGCTCAGAGCAATTTCTTTTTGCATCATACAAAATGAATAAAAAATTTTTTATTTATTATTTTTATGCGAGCAACACGGTAGAAATATTATTTTTTCATAAAAAAATTAGAAAATTTAAATAGCACTTATTTTTATTTCTAATACGATTTAAAAATACAAAAATCATTAATTTAAACAGAATGGAAATAATTATTTAAAAAGAAGCATTTGAAAAAAAGGAAAGTTCGTACATGGAGAAACGAATAAACGCAAAAATAATTGTAATAATTTTGCGTTTATTCGTTGCTCCATGTACGAACTTTCCTTTTGTTTCAAATGCTTCTTTTTAAATAATTATTCCCATTCTGTTTAAATTAACGATTTTTGTATTTTTAAATCGTATTAGAAATAAAAATAAGTGCTATTTAAATTTTCTAATTTTTTTATGAAAAAATAATATTTCTACCGTGTTGCTCGCATAAAAATAATAAATAAAAAATTTTTTATTCATTTTGTATGATGCAGTCGTACTTTTACAAATTGCCATAATTTTACTCTTTCTATTTAAATTCAAACTTGTGCGAGTATTAACACGAAAAGCCTGATTTATTGTAACATTGTAAAATAAAGTGAGAGGTCGACTAATTGTCGATGCAACTAGATCTTAGAAGTTCAAAAGCGATTTGAACCACTACTATTTTGATCTTGTAAGTTGCATTAGCGATTAGTCGAATTTTGTGCATTGTAAATTGGAATCCTTGGGAATAAATTTATAAAAGACAACTTTCACTTTTGTTAAAAGGTTTACCGGAGCCAAAGTTTTATTGTTTCTCGTCACTTTTCTTGGGAAATATGGGAAATCTTTACTGTCAAATAGACCCAGCACGCTCCCACTTAGCACACATTACATGTCGCGTTTCCCTTGAATGTTACTGCAGTGGCAAACATGCAAGATGAAACATAAATCAGGGGCGAAAAAATAGATGAAGCACCGAAAATTCACCCACCCATCGCCCACAAGGGACTTCGAATTTGGAATCAGCATGACCAAAATATTTAAAACAACAAAAAACCGCATCGAAAACGGACATCTCAACGCAAAAATTGATTTTTAACCCTAGTTCGACCTTAGATTAAAAATTACAAAGAAAAATTTAAATCCGGTTTAACCCATTAACGCCCACTGGTTCATATGTGGAACGCAATGTAAATGAACTCTAGAACAGTCAACTTAACTCATTTCGGAAGCACAATAGCTTAAAATCTTCCTCTAATAAAATGCAACAATTTTTTCAAAGATCACCAAGGGTGATT
>OZJO01027252.1:0-19395 GCA_900406225.1 Acrobeloides nanus | reverse complement strand
TGCGTCATTTTGTTTTTTCCTCATTTTTTGACTATCAACTTCAAAGTCAAATATCTCGCCACTGTTAAATAATTTTTATATACGGTTTTTTGCATATGTTAGAGGGACTAAAGCTCTGTACTTTCATACAAAAATTAAATTTCTAACATTTTGTTAAGGTGAAGAAAATCGACTTTGAAAACTTCAAAGTAATTTTTTGACAATGTTAGGATCAACGGATTTTAAAAATTTTTATCAGCACTTATTCGGTCACTGTTCAGCTACAATTTAAAAAAGACCGCATAGAAATTCGTTAGAAGGGGTGCGAGAACGACTGCAAAAATTGAGTTGCATACCAAAATGAACACTCTCTGTACCTGATGTTTCACTGAGGGCTCGGTGAAACCGATCTGAAGGGAAAATCATAGCACAATTACAGTCCACTCGGAACAAAATTGCTATTTTTATTGATATTATGAAATTCCAAGAAAGATGAAGAATTTTTTGTTTTTACATTAAATTCTGAATCTCTAAAGGTCCACGCTAAACAACGCTACTTTTAAAGATAATTGAATTTGAATTTTTGACTGTGTATTACAACGAAAACATGTACAACTATTTTATTTCCCTGATTAAATAATAAGTTGTTTATTGAAATAAATGATCAAAAATATTAAGATAGGGACCGACACTCTTTTTTCGATTGTTTAATTTAAAAGCTTTTGAATGATTTTGACAGAATTACCGGGAGCCCAGCAGCACTTCCAAGCGACGTTCCCCGTTAAAATGTATTAGTTATTACTAATGCTTTTTTATTAATCTCTGTTTAGCTAATCTTTTTTGAAAAAAATTTGTTGTCTCCAATTTCGATGATTTGGTGTCAATCGTCTTCTCTCATCGTCCCTTACAACTTTTGTTTTGGCAGGTTAAAATTGCATTTGACCGGTCAAAATTGCATTTGGACAAATCTATCGTTTCCGAAATCATTTGGACAGGCAGACCCACATTACACGTTTAATGTAGTAGGATTTGACTGGTCAAAATTTCAATATTAATTCATGAATCAGAGATCATGAAGATCTGGAACAGTATAGTTTATGACAAGAAGGCTAGTAACAAAGATTATTAGAAAATCATTCGATTAGGATTAAATTTTTATATCACAAGAGGAAAAGTTAAGTACTAATAAGGCAGAAAATGGCAACAAGTAACTGATAGATAAAATGTGACTAAAATGAGGTAACCTTCAGACAATAAAGTATTCAACTAAAATAGGTGTGATCAAAGTGTCACTTTGAAGTTACAAATTTTTTCAATTTTTTTCATAGAATGTTATTGGGGCATGAGATTTAGTGATGAGTCGAAATCGCAATTTAGACACCAAAATTTCGATTTAGGTTTTGAATTTCGAAAAATCGAAATTTCGATAAAATTGAAACGAAGATCAAAAAAACTGAGTCCCCCCCCCCCTCTATGTTTTTGCCCAAAAATTTTGAAATTTAAAAAATATCATAATGGTCTCCCCCCCCCAGGCGTAGCCAGGATTTTGCGACAGAGGAATCTAATCGGCGACAGGAAGGGGGGCTGGACGTGTAAATTTCGTTAAAAAATGCGTTTTTTCCTTAAAAAATCGCGCTTTTTCATTAAATTTTTGGACGACAGGGGNTTCGTTAAAAAATGCGTTTTTTCCTTAAAAAATCGCAATTTTCTATTAAATTTTTGGACGACAGGGGGGGGGGGGTAAAGCCCCCCTTGGCTACGCTTACGCCTGTGTGTGCTCGTTCTCAATGTTGTAAGTAAATCAATAATTCGGGAGCCACAACATCTACAAAATACTGTCCACACCTACCTAAGCCCTTCATTTTCTTTCAATTTTAACAACATCTCCCGCTAACTTTTAATTTTTTTATGAGTTCAAAAAATAAATCAGAGGAAAATTCTGGTTTTTTTTTCTTTCTTTCTTTCAAAAATGAGATTTTTCAACACTAAAAAATGGTATATATTTTACTATTTTTGCTTCAAAAATTGATACAATGTATCTATTTGGCTACTGTTTCATATGTATATATGCTTTTTCTTACTTTATACTCCTAAAAGATACATCTTAGACAGCTCTTATCTTTTTTTTCAAGTTGTGTGCTTTGGAGTGTCTCTTAAAACAAAGTCTTTTATAAAAAAAAGGCGAAGTTCTGGGTCCGGTTCAAGAAAACAAAAATCGAAGATCATTTAAAGACCTAGGCTACAGGACACACAAATCACTCAATTTATTAGGTCAAAAAGCAAACTAAAAATTGGGCACTATAACTTTCGCCACGTTGCCACAAAACTATAACTTTCGCCACGTTCGTGTCAATATACATATTTATTGCAAATCAGGCAACTCAATTAGTCTGAAATTAATACGTTCATTGACACGAAAGTGGCGAAAGTTACAGTAGCGGCAAAAAAAACTTTCCCCAAAAGAGGAAAGATTTTGAGGAAAGTTTTTTTGCCGCTACTGTACATGACGAAAGTTAGCATGGCGAGATTCGTGGCGAAAGTTATAGTGCCAAAAATTGCATCCACAGTGTCGATTGGACACTAGGACAAACGTCATTGTAACGATTTCGGACAAATTACAGGGTGTTAAAAAATGGTACTTTTCGATTTTTGCGCAATTTTTCAAAGATTTTCAAGGTTTTTAATTTTTACTAAAATAACCCTATAGGGGGTTTTCTATGCGAGAAATCGATTGCGCGCATTGCCTGTTCTTGAAACCGCTTCTCTGACTTTATATTAGCCTATTTTCGCTTCAATACACTATCTCTTCCCTGAATCAGGGATGCTTTTTCAAGACCGACAATGCACACAATCGATTTATCGCATAGAAAAACTCCTATAGGGTTATTTTGGTAAAAATTAAAAAACTTGACAATTTTCGAAATGAGCAAAAATAGCAAAAGTGCCATTTTTGGGACACCCTGTAAAAAGCAAAATTATAAAGTTAATCAATAAAAAGAGGATTTTCAAATATTTGATATACTTAAGGGCGTCAAAATCGTTGTTTACACTTTTTAAAGAGGTCAAAAAGATTTTCTATGATTATTTGCTTTGAGCTGTGTAAAAAACAGTAAAATTATACACACAACTCAAGTATGAAAATTCTAAAAGATTAGGATCAAAATTCTAAAAGGAAAGATTAGATTTGTATAAACAACTCAATTATCCAAATTCTAAAAAGTTAGAATCGAGATAGAAACGAGATTCTAAAAGATAGAATCGAGTTTATGTACCTAACAAACATTTTCATATGAAAATTTCATTTGGTCATGTTAGGCGCAGCATTTTAATCTATGTTTGTTGAACTTTTAGCTAACTAAGCCTTTAATTATGGTCATGAAAGTAGCCAACGGGATATGATACAAAAGTTCATGAAAATGAGCTCTGCTCTGTCAGAGAGGGAATAGCCATGTAAAATCGTTCGTTGAATTCATCCGTTTCATTTGGGTGAATTCAACGATAAATTTAAAAAAATTAAATTCTTTCAACATGTAAAAGGATTAAGAAACACTCATTTCTAAATATCTAATTTCATTTAGACTTAAGATTATGGCCAGTGGTTTAGGCTTTGGTTTAGACCTAGGCTTAAGCTTAGGCCTAGGCTTAGGCCTAAGCTTAAGCGTAAGCCTAAACCAAAGCCTAAGCATAAACTAAAGCCTAAACGAAATTAGATATTTAGAAATGAGTGTTTCTTAATCCTTTTACATATTGAAAAAACTTATTTTTTAAAATTTATCGTTGAATTCACCCAAATGAAATGAGTAAATTCAACTAGCGATTTACCCAGAATTTTTTCCAGAACGGAAGGGCGATCGCCCCACCGCTCCTCCCTTGGCTATGCTACTGACCATAATCTAAGATTAATTCCAAGCCAAGCCTCCGACCTATTTTAACATAACTCCGTACTAGATTCACTTTTTATAAGTTCTGAAAAAAATCTAGCTAATTAAAAACCAACCACACCCAAATTTTAAAATATCAAAAATAAAATTCCGCCCATAAATCCTCGCCCTTTAATGCATTCTTTGTGTTTTGAATTACCATACCCACGCCCTCTTTAAGCTAATAAAATAAAAAGTGACAGAAACTTCAAGTGTTTATTTACTTTTCTATACCACCTTCGTAATCACATAGACGGTGATTAATTAAATATCAACAAAAATCAAAATTGACAAGGTACAAAAAGGCAGCACTTATGCTATTTCTATTTATAACTTTGTTGAGTTATCTTGACAAGAGCAAACTTTAGATATATAGAACATAGACCAGATCTATGTGTTGTGGTATGTTTTCAATCAAGAACGATCCTTGATTTTTGTAGTGCTTTTCTCAAACACACTGTTATAAAAATAATTTTTTGGTTGAAGCACCTGAGCTTAATTTGATATATTTGTTTAGTCTAGCTAAAAATAATTTTTTGTCGAGGCATCAAAACTCACATCTTTACAAAAACAAAAAAGCACAAGATTGTTTATCACTTTGTAATTTTTTGTTCCTTTTTAAAAATGAGTTTTATACATCTGGTACGAGAAAATTTAGATTAGATTAGTTTGGTAGTATGATAAAAAAAATTATAATCCTTTGCAAAATTTACAATTTTTGAAATGGAAAAATGGAAAGAAAAGACGCCCCCCATGGGGACCGGCTCCAAGGTGGCATTGTGTTCCTACGTTGAACCTACAGTTCAACTTAGGCCCTGTTCCTAATTTGAACCGTACGGATCCGTACGATCAGTATGGATTAGTACTGACCAGTACGGATCCGTACTGATCCGTATTGATCCGTACGGATCCGTACTGATCAGTACGGATCCGTACTGTTGACAGTGATCAGTACGGATCCGTACGGTTCAAATTAGGAACAGGGCCTTAGGAACGCAGCCATCAAGGATGGCATCTTATCGAGGGTCGAAAAATGTTCCTACCGAGTTTTTGGAAGGTAAATTCTAACTCATTTTTCAGGGCACATCCCCACTTTATGACAAAATTTGGTGCGCGTGAAATTGTACTGCTTATGAACCTGTATATGGAACTTGGCGAAGACGATGTTGTGAATCTATGGAAGAGGATTTTTCAAGAAAACGTCGAATAAGAAGCTTGTTATTGGGATGTTTTCCTCCAAAGAAGGGAAAAGAAGATGATACATATAGACCTGAAGGAAGTGAATTTGATAGTCGTTAGTATAAATAGAGTGAAAAGGACCAAAATTTGTAACCTTAGCTATCTCGTTAATAGCAATCTCAACCTTGTGATACTTTTTCTATAAATCATTCGAAGTCCACTTTAAAGGAAAAATGGGAACATCAGTAATTTTTTCCTTTTTGAAACCATTTTAAGCGGATATGTGGTCCCTTGGAGTGAGTGTTCATCCTCCAAAATGTGCCCATTGTGGTGGTCGATCATCTCGAAAGTGTGAAAAATGTGGTACATGTTAGAGATCGCAAATACGTCATGTCAACATTACGTCAACAGATTAACAGACTATCAATTACGTTGACTTATTGACAGAACCCACGATCATCTGTTGATGTTGACGTCTGTAAATTTACGTCAATTCCGTTAATCAATTGACGTACAAATCTGTTATTACGTTGACGCATTTGCGACCCCTAGTACATGTTTTAAATTGTTTCATTCCCCGCCATGAAAAATTTTTATTTTATGTTTTGAAAATCTAGAAAATTGAAAAATTCACACATCACTTTTCACAGTTCAATATTAAAGATATATTTCACATTTTTTAAAAAATGATTTTTTTATATATTAAAATATATAAAAAAATCATTTATAAAATTTATGCGATAACACGGCTGTCTTATACACGTATTTATTGGTTTTGGAGAAATATATAAACACCATAATCTAACAAATATGGACTTTATCAGTTGAAAATATGCTTGGATTTCATCGAATGGGTGCACCTTTAAGATGATGTATTTTATATGATATCAACGAATAAAATTCCTTCAGCTCGGCTTTTGGCGCTGATGTTGGGATGTTATTTTAACCCGTTTTTGCCACTTTTCGACATGGTTTTGGATGGATTTATATAATATTAAGAAAAGTTTTTCAGATGTGATTTTTTTCCATATAGGTTTCCCGAGCGGGAAAATGCTCATTCGGGTCCATAGGCGGGACTCGAACCTTGCATAGTTTTCTCGCTAGCTTGCAGTGATATAGCCTGTTTCAGCAAGAGATATTATAGAAACTTAAAATGTCAAAAATAAAATTCCATCCATAATCCTCGATCCTTTAATGCATTCTTTGTGTTTTGAATTATCATACCCACGCCCTTCTTTAAGTTAATAAAACAAAAATTGACAGAAACTTCAAATGTTTATTTACTCTTCTATACCACCTTCGTAATCATAGACGATGATTAATTAAATATCAGCAAAAATCAAAATTGACAAGGTACAAAAAGGCAGCATGGAGGGGGAAAGTGTTGAATTTTTGAACCATTCGAAATTTTCAAAAGGATGTGTAGCTCGAAGTCTTTGTCCGATTTTCATGGTCGACCCCTCAAACAATTACTCTCGATGAGGGCAACAGTTCTATGCTCCGCTTTTGTAATTTCAAATTCAATCAAAAACTTAGAATTTTTTCCAAAAAACATGCTTTTTTGACAGTTTTTCGTAAAAAAGTATAAGTTTTTGATTGAATTACAAAAAAAGCGGAGCGTAGAATTGTCGCTCGCATGGAGAGGAATCGTTTGAGGGGTCGACCATGAAAATCGGACAAGGACTTCGAGCTATACACCCTTTTGAAGAGCTGCTCTATATATAAAGAATGAATTTATCCTGAAAGTTATTTACTTTGTTATCATAGCTTTGTCACTGAACCACTGAAGCCTGACGATAGACAGACGTTTTTCCAAACCAAGTAATAGCATAAAAAAGTCGAAAAAATCTATATTTTCCCTGAATCAGGGTCAAGGAAGCATTTTCACGCTTCGGGAATGCGCGCAATCGATTTTTCGCATGATTTTATCTCTACATAGGCTGTGTTGGCAAAAAAATTTTTCAGAGAATAAGCCATAATTGTTATCCCCCCTTTAATAAAAATGATAAAATACAACAAAAAACATAACAATTTTCACTCTATTCCCATGTTTTACATTTGTTGCCACTTTTGGCCATACTTTCCCCCGCTGTGGGCATCACTTATACTGTTTCTATTTATAACTTTGTTGAGTTATCTTGACAAGAGCAAACTTTAGATATATAGAACATAGACTGCCATGATCTATGTGTTGTGGTATGTTTTCAATCAAGCACGATTTTTGATTTTTGTAGTGCTTTTCAAACACACTGTTATAAAAATAATTTTTTGGTTTGAGCACCTGAGCTTAATTTGATTTATTTGTCTAGTCTAGCTACAAAACAATTTTTTGTCTAGGCATCAAAACTCACTTCTTTACAAAAACAAAAAATCACAAGATTGTTTATCACTTTGTAATTTTTTGTTCCTTTTTAAAAATGAGTTTTATACATCTGGTACGAGAAAATTTAGATTAGATTAGTTTGGTAGTGTAGCAAAAAATTGATTTGCAAAATTTATAATTTTTTAAATGGAAAAATGGAAAGATATTTTGATGACACGAAGTGTATAAATAATGTCGACCCTTGAAAAGACGCCACCCATGTCATACATGCACAAGGGATGGGGTGACTGCACCCTCTCAATTCACCGTATCGAGGAAAAAATTTAAAGATCAATTCGTATTTTGATGAAGTTGAACCCGTGTTTTAACTTCGATAGCCGAGAAGAAGGAGGGAAGCGATCAATTCATATTTGACCAACTTACACCCCCTGCTTGTGCATGTATGCATGGGGGGCCCCAAGATGGCTCTTGGCTGCGTTCTTAAGTTGAACCATACGGTTCAACTTAGGCCCTCCACAAGTTCGTCGTACTGACGCAAGCTTCAGTACAAAGGGCCTCAAGTCGTCGTACTGGCCGTTGTACTAACTGGCTTTCCATTAGTTTCTCCGCGACTTTTCTACTTTTCTAGGGTATTTTTGCAACAAAATTACCGAAAATGCCGTCGTACTGAAAAAATTTCCACGGAAAAGCCATCGTACTGACAATTTGACACTTTCGTCAGTACGACGCCGTTGTACCCAGTACGACGAGTACAACGGCTCCATCGTACGATCGTCGTACTGGAAACTAGAAGCTTCTGTTCTATCGCACTGATATTTATACCTCGTCTTTATTTTTAGAAATTAAATCCAATTTTGAACAGGTGAGTTTTGAAGAAATGAGCTCTTGTGATGGCGAGTTATGTGATCTTTTCATTTTTAAATCTATTAATATTGAAAAAGATTTCAAATTTTTAGAAAACGTAAAAAAATAAAATACATGGTGAACAAATAAATTTTAAAAATGCTTAAAAAATAAAGATAAAAATGAAAAAATAATAAAAATTTGATAAAAAAAAATTGAAGCATAAGGGAATCGAACCAGACGTCTATAGGCTGCAAGGCGAGTCACTTGCCACTCGACCATTCGTGCTAGTAGTATTTCATGTGTTCAAATTTAATAAGTTGTAATTGTATAAAGTTTTCGTGTCAATATCTCCGCAACGAAGCTTCAGACACCCAACTCAAAAACATATTTGTAACAAGTAAAGTATGCCCAACAACTTCCTGCCAAAATTAGAAAAAAATCGATTTTACATGTCTAAAAGGTCCCTTGTCAGACCCGAAATTCGCATAATTGTTTTAATCAATTTTGACCCCTCTGGGGGTAATTTTAGGAGTAGAATCCGAAAAAACTATTAAGGTACCCCCTATTTTTGAAAAATTTTTAAAAAATAGATATGGGTATCATTTAGGGGTAATTTTTTGCATAGAATTCAGTAAAACTGTTTATCTTGCAATAAAAAATACACAAATTTCAACAAAAAATATCACATTAGAGAGAGAGAAAACCTTAGCAATCATACAACAAAAACACATTAGAGGGTAGACCTTAGCAACCAGTTTCAAAAACTCTTCAAAGATGCCAGGTCAGATCTGGTAGTGCTTGTTCGGGTTCCGCTTCAATGAGAGCCACCATTGGCACGCGAGATGCTTCGGCAGCATCTCCGGTCTCACATTTCGAAACTTGTGGACGATGTGGAAGCGAAGACGGTTTTAGGCCTGTCAAAAACTATGATCCGAACCAGACATCCCCCAGCAAACACGGATATATAAAGCCCGGCAAAAGCTTGAAAAAGGGCTTGACTTTTATTTAAACTTATATTTATCGGAATTTTATAATTTGAGAAATTGTACTTTTTTGAAACTAAAAATAAAGATATTTTTTCGGACTCAGAAGTAGTGCCATTTCACTCCTTACGAAAATCTCATTGAACCATTTCGGAACAAACATTGTACAATTCAGTCAGACAAAAACTGCTTCATTTTTTCCTCATTTAAAATATTTTGTTGAAAACGAATAATTTCCTCTCATTCTTTTTTCAAAAATTTGTGCTTTTATTTTTTTGGCATTCTGTTATTGTCCATTTTTCCAATTTTTGCATTCAATTTTGTCGTTTTAGCGAAAAATAGAATTTTTATGATCAAAGCCATGTCTAGAGCACTTTCTATTGTTCCCTACGATTTAATAGATATTGGTGCTAATTTGGGGCACCCTGGTTATAAAAATGATTTGGAACAAGTGTTGGAAAGAGCTCAAAAAGCAGGTATTTTTGAGATTTTCTTTTTTTGCTGTAAAAAATTATTTTTTAGGCCTGTCAAAAATTATGATTACAGGCACCTCTGAGAAGATTAGCAAAGAAGCTTGTGAGTTGTCGAGTAAATATCCAGGATTTTTGTATTTTACGGCTGGTGTTCATCCACATGATGCAAAAGAATTTGGCGAAAGTAGTTTGGACACTTTACGAGTTTTGGCTAAGAACTCTCAGTGTGTGGCCATTGGTGAATGTGGGTTGGATTTTAATCGAAATTTTTCACCGCAGGACCAACAGCTGAAAGTTTTTGAAGAGCAGGTATTGAATTTGTTATTTTGTAAAATTACTTTTTTGTAAAAATGTCTTACTACATATAATGGACAATTGGCAACGAACGATTTTTTCCACTTTCCATTGGTCAAAATCAAAAAATTCTTTCGGACTCGAGTTCCCCATGTCAAACCCCTCCCCCCGAGTACAAAAAATCAGCCGATTTGGAGAAATTTTTGAAAATTCGATTTTTTACCCCTTGGTCCCCAGGCAAAAAAATGAGAAAAACTTTTTCACCAAAATTCATAAAAGTGGTGTCAAATGTCGTAGAATTTTGCCCTGATCATAATGGTATATCGTGTGAAGAGTTTGTTCGCACCTTCAAAAGTTACGGACGCACAGATAGACAGACATTTCACGTTTTATATTAGAAAATTACAACAAAAAAGGAATACCCACATTTTCGCTCTTTATTATTCGAGAAACCAAAATTTTAAGGTCAAATTAGCTTGTGAGTTGAAAAAATCCCTGTTTATTCATGAAAGAGAAGCCTCTGATGATCTCATTCGGATTTTATCCAAATATCAAAACGATCTCCCACTTGCTGTTATACATTGTTTTACTGGAACCGCTAAAGAAGCACAACGGTACATCGACCTAGGGTACTATATTGGATTAACTGGTACGTTGCATTTTTGCCTATTTTTGTGCTATTCGGACTTATCGGACCAAAATTCAAGGTCAAAAATTTTTGGATAATTTTTGAAATTTTTTTTGACCTTTAATTTTGGTCCGATAAGTCCGCATAATACCCTATTTTTAAATCCAATTTTTTAGGCTTCTTATGGAAGGATCGATCTGAAGATGGAGTTAAATATGCACTTCAAAATCGGCTCATACCCTTGGAAAAACTTGTGTTAGAAACCGATGCTCCTTATATGTACCCAAAAATTGATGACAAGAAAATCCCAGCTGCTATACGAGAAAAGATTTCACCCCAGGTATATTTGAAAATTTTTATGAATTTAATTTGGTTATTTTCAGGCCCGAGAACTCCATAAGTTCGCGTCGTTTAATCGAAACGAACCCTGTGCTTTAGCCTCAATTTGTGAATTGATAGCTGCCTTTATGAATGAAACTCCGGAGAAGGTTGCCGAAATGACCACTGCGAATGCGAAGAGAATATATGGCTTAAATTAATCTTTTGATTGTTATATTGTTATTTTCTGTTGATTTTACTGGTGAAAAAATTGTTACTTTTCGTAAATTTAAGCATCACTAGATATTTATAAATAGTTTATTGAATATAAAAAGTGTTGAAAATGCATAAATTTTAAAAATACACCTGTTGTCTTAAATATATAGATCCCGTTTGAAATGAGACTCGTAACAATTAAATAAAATTGAAAAAACTTAATGATAAAAAAATATTGCGATTATATAAGCTAAGAATACATTCACAAAAATTCATCAGTCAGAACGAGAAATCAAAGAAGACCATCCGGCAGTAGCATAGCGTTCAGCTTCTGCCTTAACATCTTGTGCCGAGGTGATAGCACGGCCAACAATTATAATGTCGTTTTTGTCTTGGGTAACAGCTTGCTGGATAGAACGCCATTGTTGACCAGCTCCATCTCCGCGTTGTTCTTGATTCACGCCTAAAAAATGAAATTATACATTTTCTCTTTATTAAAACTTTAAAGGGACATGGCCACGAAAATAGATTTTTTTAGGTAGCATATCATTTTGATGTGTATTGACACGAATACTTGGGAAGTCTAACACTATAGAAATCCTTCAGTTTAGCTCAAAACACATAACTTTATTGGTTAAAGTTTCCCAGAATTTAGTGCTCTACAAGGTAGGCTACTTTAAAAAATCTAATTTCGTGGCTATAGTCCGGTTAAAAGTAGATTAGAAGTTCGTTTTAATAACAGATTTGCTAGTTTGGTGGTCTTTCAATGAAATGGAAAAAAGACCCTCATTCTAATCTTTTTATCGAATGATTCAGGTTCAATCAGCTATCAACACACGCGTTTTCGACACTTTTTAAAGTTTGATTCATCATGACTAAATTGTAGTTACCTGGAGTCCAATACAAGAAGGATGGATCATCATGGCATCGTTTTTGGCAAATAAATCCTCCGACAAAATTTGGATATTTTTTAGCGAATTCCACCGTTTCTAAAAATGTTTAAATATAAGCGTAAATTTTCTCGCTTATATTACCTTTAGGATAAAAATCTCGAGTCAAAGCACCTTCAGTACTAAGTTCCGCAATCAACAAACAACCTTCCATAGCAGTATTTTGATTTTCAACCACCTAAAAATTAGCATTTAAAATTTTTTTAAAGAAGCAATCCGGATAGAAAAAGCTGCCATTTTGTAGAAAATGAAAAATGACATTTTAAAGTGAAAAAATGAACATTTTTTTCAAAAATTTTCAAAATCGGAAAAACATAAGGAGACCCGTAGGAAAATTTTTACGTTTTTTCAGGAACAACGGGCAGTCGCCCCCCCCCTCCTGGCACGTTACTGGCCACGTAATGAAGTGGGTAGAGGCGACCGTCCGATCTGGCAAGTTAAGCAACGTTGAGACCACCATGTTCAATGCTGGTAGAGTAATCTTTTGATTTTCATTTTTTATTTTCAAGAGAAAAATTTTTTTCGTTGCATAACATGCCAGATCAGGGGGGGGGGGGTTCTCTATCCATTTTGTCACTTAGCTGATCTTTTTATAGAATCGCCATGAAAAGGATAATAGAACTTTTAGCAATAAAATGATTTTTTGCAAATTGTAAATTTTTTGGTCCTTTAAATATTTTTTGTACCTCTCTAAACGTCGAAATAGTAGCATCACCAGCAACCGAATGCACTGTGACCATATTTGCCCATGACGAAATTTTATAAATGCCTTTGTTGAGTTGAAGTTCCATAGTTTTACCGATGTCCGCAAATTTACTAAAAAATGATATAGAAAAGAAATTTAAATCTTGTCAAAAAACGAACCGATCTTCAAAAAGAACGAATTTATGCTCTTGAGCCAAGGTTTGAAGAGAGGTTATAAAATCCCATGAGAAGTCTTCAATAATGTCGATATGGAGTTTCAAAGCACAAATAAATGAGTGGATTTTTTGAACGAGCTAAAAAAAATGGTTTTACAGGGTGCCTAAAAATAGAAAATTTGTGATTTAATACGGTTTTTTCAAGTTTTTTAATTTTCACAAAAATAATCATATAGGGAATTTTTCTATGCGTTATGAGTATTGCTGAACCTTGAAAACGCTTCCCTGATCCTGAATTAGCCTATTTTAACTTCAATACACTCATCTCTTCCCTGAATCAGGGTCAGGGAAACGTTTTCAAGATTCGGTAATGCGCGAAAACCTCGCATAGTTGTCTAAAAACCCCTCTATAAGGTGAAAATTTAAAAACGAAAAATCTCAAAATGCCATTTTTGAGCACCCTGTAGAATTTGCCGGTTTTTTTCAACATTTAAAATTTTTTTCACCTCAATAATCTCGCTAGTTTTGGTCAAATCCGCTGCCACACATAAATTTGTTTGTTTGCTCATCATAATTTCAATAATATGCTTGTTCAATGGATTCTTCGACAACAGCAATTTCCTGTTCTCCAAACTCCAACAAATAGCGCGGTTTCCATTAGCAGCCACCGGTGCACGCAACTCTTCCAAAATCTGAGCTTTCTTTTGAGGTGTGATAAAGTCAATTTGGATCAGAAAATCGAGAATAGCACTCATACTTGTAATGCTAAAAAATAAAAAAATTTAAAAGAGCACTCCACTCGGAAAATTTTTTCCATTTTTCAACAAAAATCGTATTTTTGAGCATTTTTAGCTTAAAAACACACATTTTTCAAAAAACTTGCACATTTTTTACTTAAAACACAGGAATTTAGCACAAAATTTTTTCAAAAGACATCCTTCACAAATTACGCCACTGATACAGTATATAATTTTTTACAAGAATGAAGCTTTTTTCCTATTGGAGCGCTTCTTTAAATGCCCATACCTATGAAGCTGAATTTCTTTAGCCGCTAATTTATGCACACCACCTTGTTCTCTGTCAATAACACATAAGACTTGATCACATACTAAGCCTTCATTTCGGAGTGCCTAAATATTAACTTTTCTATAACATAAAAAATTTGGCCTCAACCTCAATGGTTTCGATAATACTCGAACCGGTTGTCACAACATCTTCTATAATAAGTGTCTTCTTTCCTGGTTCATACGATCCTTCAATAAGTTTTTTGGTACCATAGGATTTTGCCTCTTTTCGTTTCAATAACATAGGTTTCTTCAATATATTACAGACTAGCTAAAAAGTCAAAAATAGGAGATAATAGAAAAATTCACACCGTAGCCAAAGGCATGGCAGCATAAGGCACTCCAACGATGTAATCAAAATCAAGGTTTTTGGAAGCAATTATATCACACAATGCTTGAGCTGCTTTGGCCTGAAATTTTAATATTTTCATTTTTTGGGTATTATGATACCCGTTCCGTAGCCAGAATCCAATTTTAGGGGGCACCAAAGTCAAAAACCCACTTTTTTAAAAGAAAATTTTCATTTTTTCTTAAGAAACTTTGGGTTTGTGACACGTTCTCTCCCCAGTGCCCCCTAGCTACAGTCCAAATGAGCACAATCTCTTACCAAAACATCTGGCGAGGATATTAAGGTACGCAAGTCGATATAAAAAGAAGAATTTTGTCCACTTTTTAAAACAAATTGGCCCAACTTAAAGGCACCATTATTGTTAAGTTCTTTAAGTAGCTCCATAATTTCTTAACTAAAAATTATTCCAATAGATAGATTTACAAAATAAAAGAGATCATTTAAAAAAGTAGATATATGTGTCATCGATGCTAGAAATTTCTAGATCGTTCAAACAAACAAATCGTCTTTTTTCAATTGTATTGATTTATCCTTTTTCACATGACTGCTAGCCGCAATCATGGCTCATAGCCATACCACGAAATTGTTTGTAAACAAAAATATGTCGGCAAAGCACTTTATACCATATTCAGGTCGTAGCGAGGGACGGGCAATTGCCCTCTCCCGAAATTGAAAATTTTTTCTTAAGGGCCCACCTTCCTTATGTTTTTTCGAAAAGAACAATTTTGCCAAAAATTTTGCATCACTAACGACACCCAATTGGTAAAGAAAGCACACATATAAAGTATTAAAGCGAAAACATACATAAAAATTGCATTCACAAAATGTAACAAAATTTATTTATTTATAACGAAAAAACAGAACAATTGATAAAGACAACAATTTCTTGAAATTACAAACGTCGACCACGTCTTCCACCTTTACGACGAGTGGAATCCGATGGAATTGGAGTAACATCTTCGATTCGACCAATTTTCATTCCTGAACGAGCCAAAGCGCGAAGAGCTGATTGAGCACCCGGTCCAGGTGTTTTCGTTCTCGTTCCACCTAAGAATACAAAATTTAAAGGCGAAAAAATTCAATCATCTACCGGTAGCACGAAGTTTAACATGAAGAGCGTTGATACCAAGCTGTTTGCACCGTTCGGACACATCCTGCGCCGCCAACATTGCGGCATACGGCGATGACTCATCACGATCGGCTTTCACTTTCATACCACCAGTCACTTTAACAATTGTTTCACGGCCAGACAAATCTGTTACATGGACAAAAGTGTCGTTGAAGCTAGCGAAAATATGAGCAACGCCAAAAACATTTTCTCCTTCTTTAGCTTGAGGCCCGAGAGTGACCACCTGAAAAAGAGAAATAGTTAAAATTTCAAACAGGCTAAAATTTCAGACAAACATACTGGTTGTTCTTCCTTTACTTTTCCTTTACGAGCAGCCATTTTACAAGTTTGTGAATATTTACCTAGAAATTATAAAATTTAATATTCAGAAAAATCTAGATTTGGATCCAGTGCAAGTGTATCGAGCAGTTTCACTTGCAATTAGTAGGCAAATGATCGGTTTATGCTTTGAAAATTTGCGAGCGAAAAACCTTGTGAGCATCGGGTATCACATACTGATTTCAATTTTTAAAGAGGGGCATACGGCAGGGTGTCGAAATCATAAAAATGCTTTTAAAAATAAGAATTTTCATTCAAAAATAAGGGCAATTTGATTTTTTTTCAATTTTTCGCCTAAAATAGAAAAAATCACCTTGGTTATGATTTTTTTCAAAATTTTTTAAATATAAATCTTGATGCTTTTAGCAAAAAAGTGCCACATGTGCGAATTCTTTAGAAAATGTTTTATTTTAAGTTTAAAATGCTAAGAAAATTACGATTTTTGTTGAAAAGTTGAAAAATTTGGGCATTTTTAGTGGAAAAACATAAAATAAGGACAATATGTAAAAATAAGTACAAGGGGGGGGGGCAAAAGTCCTCGCCAAAAGGCAAGGTTAGCAAATATTTTATTCCTTGGCGAGAACTTTTTGCCCTTAGGCGAGGACTTTTTGCCCCCTTGGCGAGGACTTTTGCCCCTCCTCCCTTGTACAAAATCTTATTAATAAGGACAATTTAAAAAAGTAAGATTTGACCCCTTAAAATAAGGACAAAGCTGGGGGCCCCTCCACTAATTGTATCTCGAAATTTTGGAAGTACAAAATTTCGAGACTAATTGCAATTAGTGCTCGTCGCAACATCGAGAAGAGCACTAATTGCAATTAGTGCCCGCAAACGTGCAGTCTCGAAATCGTCAAGACAAATTAGTGGAGGCCCTGATTAATAGGGACGTTTCGACATCCTGACATACGGTTTAATTTTTACTTTTTTGCAACACAAATTTTCCAGACATTTTTCACTGCACAAAATTTTCCGATTTTTTTCGCGTCACTATTTTTTCTGGAACATTTTCGCTGCACATAATTTTCCAACATTTTTCGCACTAATAATTTTTCAGGACACTTAGCCGCACAAAATTTTCCGACGTTTTTTGCAGTGGCAAAAAATAGGAATTATGGAAAATTATCACCGCTGCTAAAAACGTTGGAAAATTTTGTGCAGCGAAAAATGGCTGGAAAATTTTTTCAAAAAAAAATTTGGCAAAATTAGTCTCTATGCCCAAAGAACAACTGCCCAGTGCATATACACTGGATCCAACCCGATTTGTCTGGGCACTAGGAACGAATTTCAATTACTTTTTTTCGAATCTAATTTACCAAAAGTCAATTTTTTTTAAAATTTGTAGGGGGGCAGGGAAATTTTTTAAAATTGTTTCAAAAAGAAATTTATTCCAAACAGGAGGCTATCTACGTGAAAAAAATATCTTTGACACGAAAAAAATATTTTTGGTCGTTTTTGAAAAAATTGATTAAAATTTTTTCGTGTCAATAAACGGATTTTCTATTGATAATAAGGTAAATCGGAAATTAGATTCGCGAATCTAATTTCCGTGAATTGAAATTCGTTCCTAGTGCCTTTTTCTGGATAGACAAAGCGATAAAAAACAATTAAAAGTTGACATATTTCACAATAAAAATGTATTTTTTCGGTTTTTAATTTTTGCTAAGGCATAAGCAAAAGTGCATTCATTTTGGGATTTTGCATTCCCATCAAAAACAAACAAAGATTTTCTTTTTAATAACAAATTCTTCTTTGAAAACAAAATCGGAGGGATTTTCAACAAATGATAAAAAAAAAAGAGAATAATTTGGCACTGAGACATTAATTCCGCGAACTTTAATTCCGGACTTTAATTCTCGGACTTTAATTTTTGGGAGAAAATTTATGGGTGTTTTTCCAATATGTCGACACAAACTTTGCTGTTTTTCTATGGGTTGAAACATACGATTCCATCTTGCAATTAATGCGAAGATAGTTACAACGAACATTTTCTAACAGTGTTTTTCGTTCGTTTCGAAAGTTTGGTTATAGAATTTTGCGACCCCAAAAATGACAGGAAGTGAAAAAATTTCGAAAAAACTAATTTGCAAAAAAATGACCTTCCGGACCGGGATTCGAACCAGCGCCTGTAGGGGCCGTGCTAAGGATTAGGAAATAAATTAAATCCTGAAACGCAGTAAAAATCACACTAATTCTTGATATATGGCCTGATTACGTAAGTTTATAAATAACGATTTAGTAAGTCTGAGCATGTCAGACTAGTGATGCAAATTGGCTTTTTGGACAAAAAATCAAATTATTTATTTTGATTAAATTGCTGTGTAAGCTTTTGTCGGGTACTGAATAATTGAACATAGCTTTATTCATACAATTATTGAGCAGGAATTAAATTAAATACTGAAACGCCATAAAAATCACACCAATTCATGATATTCCAAAATCAATTTCAAACTATCAAAAAAAAGTGTCTAAACATTTTTTCGGGTTAATATTTCTAGTTTTCATTCAATATTAGGCTTATTTTACGTTACTCGATCATTTTTCGCCAAAATTTTTTTGTTGAAAACCCGCCATGACTTTTTCTCCTTTAAAGGGGAAGTAAACTTTAGGGCATGGTAGACAATTTTTAAAAATTTTTCTACCCTGAATCAGGCAAAAAATATTTCTTTTTGTTAATTTTGAATTAAAATCTCAAAAATTAGCAAAAAATCGATTTTTTGCCTGATTCAGGATCAGGGAAGCGTTTTCAAGATTTCTCAATGCGCGCAATCGATTTCTCGCATAGAAACTTCCCCCATAGGGTCATTTTTAGAAAAATTTTAAAAATTTCTGTCCAGCCCTAAATTTTACTCCATCTTTAACATTTATAGTACATTTTTTATTTTTTAACAAATTTTTTAATTTTATCTCGTCCGCATATTTAAGGATTCTATGAATATGAAAAAGATTTTTTATCGTCGGTTCATATTTATTGTTGCTATGTTGGTTTTTCCTGGGAAAACAGGTTAGAAATTTATCATACAACTATAAACTTGTAATATTTGTGAGCTTGTTTGTTAAGAAGATCTCGGGAACGAGTGATTTAAACTGTAACAACCAAAATTAAAGTTGTAGGAGACGATGAAAGAAGAAGATCGACATAGGGTGTATACAGTCGAAAAATTGTAAAATTTCGGTTGTTAGCCACTCTGTAAATAGAAAACTTTTTATAGCAGATAATTGTTCATCGGTAAAAGAAATAATCAGTAGTATAAACGTTAAAGGACCAGTCCAGTATGTTACAATCATATGAAAAAAATGATATATTCGGAAAGATCATGAAAAATGGAGCATTTTTTGTTTTTACGGCATGTTCTGAATCGTCGTAGTTTTCGAGATAATTGCGTTTGAAATTGCTCATGCATTTCGTTGTAATACACAAACTTTTTTGAATTTTTAAATCGATTTTTGCATAAATTTTTTAAATTGTCATAAAATAAACATTGTAGCAACTTTTTATAGCTAAATGAGACGAACAAAATGACACCAAAATGATCCAATTTGAACATTGTTTTGGGTTATTGAAACGA
>OZJO01027235.1:0-11729 GCA_900406225.1 Acrobeloides nanus | reverse complement strand
GAAAATGAAGTCCAAACTCGAAATTGACTTCACTTTTACAATGAAACCGTATATGAACTTTCATTTGGCGCTGTTTTTAAAAAAATTTCCCGGGTTGGAGTCTTCGTCGCACTGGACCTTTAAAAACACCAATCCCTTCCCTAAATCAGGGTCAAGGAAGTGTTTTCAAGGTTCGAGAGTGCGCGCAATCGATTTCTCGCATAGAAAACCCTAAGAATTGACGGTTTTCTCCTAAAAATCCGAAAATGTTTGATTTTCGCTTCAATACACCGATTCCTCCCCTTAATCAGGGTCAAGGAAGCATTTTTAAGGTTCGAGAGTGCGCGCAATCGATTCCCCGCATAAAATTACCCCTAAGGGGTCACTTGTTAAAAAATTTTTGACATTTTTAATTAGGCATTTTTATTCCTGTTAAGTGCGCCCCCAGGCATATTAGATCCTAAATTTCCTATATTATGCTATAGACCACAAAGATTTTATCAGGAAGTTCATTGGAATAAACCACTAGTTAAAATGTTCATTCGATGAAAAAGCACATAATTACTATAAAAACAACTCACAAAAAATCATTTTTTTATCATTTTTAGCCAATTTATTATCCGCGGCTTATACGCATGAACTTAGGTAATTTTGTGAATTGCGCAAGGTCTACGTTTGCTGTGTCGTAATAAAGCTTAATAAAATTTTCTAATGCCGCGTGATTTTTATGAGATTTTATAAGATCGAATAAACAATTCTAAAATATTCATCTAGATGAAATATCAGATCCAAAAATATCGGGCAATAAATGTTAAATGATCAAAGAATTTTGTGTTTTCCAATGCTCGGTTAATGTTGCCTACTCTAATTTTCTTTTTAAGTGATATTAGGTTGGCATTTAAGTTTTTGCGGTTTTTCTCAATATTAAACTTTATTCAACAAAAAACAATGTAGCAATGGTATTCAAAGTATTCTCCACCAGATTCGATCACCTTCTGTAACTGCTCTTCGAGTTGATGGATGCCCTGGCGGTACCAATCTCGACCCTTAGAATCAAAGGATTCAGTAAGGGACTCGCGCATCTCTTCGATCGTAATGAATCTCTTTCCTCGGAGCCAGCGGAATAGGTAGTAGTCGCTTGGAGAAAGGTCGGGGCTGTAGGGTGGGTGCTCCAGACGTGGCTGCAGTCAAAATCTTCGGCCAGCATGCGAATAGTCATTGACGGATGTTCTTCGACAGCGTTGACGACAGCGACTCGATCGACTTCTCGAGGGCGTCCGGATCTTGGATTGTCTTCAACAGCCCACTGCGGAACTTTGAGAACAATTGCTGCGCTGTTCTTTCTTTAACAGTCCCGTTACCATAGGCTCTGTTGATGTTGCAAACCGCCTCGATTGCCTTATGACCCAGTAAAAACTCGTATTTGAGCAACTTGCGAATATCACCTCTGTTCTTTTCCATTTTATGCCTTTAAATAAAATTTCTTTTACAAAGTAATTGTAAATCAATTCTAGTATCAATTGCAAAAAAAAATAAATTTATTGAGATTGAAATTTTCACTTTCTGAGAAAAATCGCAAAAACTTAAGAGACACTATCTCAAGAGTTTAAACATTGCCTTAAACGGTTCGACTGTGCCCCAAATTGAATTTATTTAGTGGGATTGACGCATGGGAAAATTAAAAGTCATTTCGAGTCAAAATTCGGGTTCTAAAAAATTCAAAACTTTATTATAAGCTCAAAAATCCGATTTTACGTTGATTTTTTGATTTTTCTAACTCGTCTAAAACACCCTATATAATTTTTTTCGGCCAAAATTTATATCTATCCGATGTAATTCAACATGGAACATAGTTTCGAAAAAATCCGAGAAACTTCGATTTTTGGGACATTTTTATAAGAGGGCACAGTAGGAGGGTTCGAAAAAAAATTTTCTCGGATTTTTTCGAAATTACACTAGAAATGTTCTCCGTGTTGAAATACGTCTGTCAGATTGAAATTTTGGCCGAAAAAATTTCCTAGGATAATTCTAGACAGTTTAGAAAAATCAAAAATTCAACGTAAAATCGGGTTTTTGAACTTCGAATAAGGTTTTGAATTTTTTAGAAACTGAATTTTGACTCAAAACGACTTTTAAAAATTTTCCCATGCGTCAATCTCACTAAATAAATTCAATTTTGATCGCAGTCGAACCGTTTAACACTATGCCCTTTCAAGTTCGAGTGTTCAAGAAAACGTCTCTTAAATGCCAACCTAATAATTCGTTTACGAGAAAATAAATTGTATACGTTAATGGCAGATCTTCTTGGAAAATACACTTTGGGAATTTGGTATTAAAAGGTATTTTATTCTGAAAAATCATGATTATTGTTTATTTTTTGCTAAAGAACCAATATCTAAAAATGTTTCCCTGAAATTATTTTTTTATGACTGGTTCGAGGGATAATTGTCAAAAATTCATTTTTTTTTATCATTTCGACACCTATTTTTAGGAAAATATTGAAAATAATTAAATTTTTTAACGATATGAATCGACTTATATTCAATAGAGATGAATATGATCGTGTGTATAACTGTTCGATGAAAACTCCAGAAGAATGGTATGCATATGGTACGAAAAATCTACCTCTTGGATTCTTCTACATTGCATCTGGCATCGTATATGAAGTACCTAGTCTTTAAATTAATCAAATTAAAGGGGAGGAACATTTTCAGTCGTTCTATATTCCTGTATTGACGGTGATGCTACAAAAAGAGTTTTTTCAACATTCTAGCTATAAAATCATGTTTGTGATGGGTGTGATTGACGCGATTACACTCATCGAAATATGCTTCTTTAATGGGTATGATACCATAATCGGAGATGTTTTTTGTACAGCTCCCACTCGAGTGTACTTGGTTTCACTAGTATCGACGTGTAAGTTTTTGATGCAACTATTAGAAGGACTTAGCCTACAGGCTTAGCCTACCGTCTTAGCCTACAGCCTTAGCCCTACAGTCTTAGCCTTCGTTTTAGATTTAAGATAATTCGTTGAATAGTTTTAGGCTTACCCTCAGACTTATTAAAGGGGGATAAATTTGCAGCAGCACTTCCGAAAAAAAATTTTTTGGAATTTTTGCAAAAATGACTTTTTTAGGGGTAATTTTATGCGAGAAATTGATTCCGCGCATTCCCGAAGCATGAAAACACTTTCTTAATCCTGATTCAGGGAATGGGGTGGATGTATTGAAGCGAAAATCAGACATTTCGGATTTTTATGAGAAAACCGTCGATTCTTAGGTTTTTCTAGTCGGGGAATCGATTGTGCGCACTCCCGAACCGTGAAAGCGCTTTCTTGACCCTAATTCAGAGAAGGGATACATATTTACGTAAATAAATTGATTTTCGCTTCAATACACCGATTCTTTCCTTGAATCAGGATCAAGGAAGCGTTTTCAAGGGTTCGGGAGTGCGCACAATTGATTCCTCGCCTAGAAAAACCTAAGAATCGACGGTTTTCTCATAAAAATCCGAAAATGTTTGATTTTCGCTTCAATACACCGATTCCTCCCCTGAATCAGGGTCAAGGAAGCATTTTTAAGGTTCGAGAGTGCGCGCAATCGATGTATCGCATAAAATACCCCTAGAAAAGTCATTTTTGCAAAAATTAAAAAAAATTTTTCGGAAGTGCTGCTGCAAAGTTTACCCACCCCCTTAAGACCAATTTTTAGTTGGCTGGTATTGTGGCTCACTTCTGGCTACCCTTTTAGCCCTTGATCGGTGTCTCGGACTCCTTTTTCCGGACATAGCGGAGTTGTTATTCCATGGAAATCGTACACTGCTATGGGTAGCGATAGGCGTCTTCTATGGGCTAGTCAATTTTTGGTTCCAATATCCATTTCTTTATAACTCTCATTACGGAACGGTTTTTTATAACCCACATTTTGGTGACCAATTTTTCCAACAAGTTGGTTTTCGTCAAGAATATGTAATGTTGTGTTTTTTTAGTTCGACGATCCGCTTTATTTTGCCCATAATATTACTATGGTGTCCGGAATTTGTTTGTTTTATATAGTTCTATGTATCGGTTGGGCGATCAAATACAGTCAATTTAACACGACAGCGGTTTCTTTATCTCAACGCTTGGTATTTTATATGTACACCTAGAATTAGCCTTATATTTTATATACAGGGTGGTCCACGTCCGTTCCCTAATTTAAAAAATTCATATTTCCAAAACAATAACGATTTGAGTCAAAATCAAAATACCATCATGTAGTGTTATCGATTAGGTTTTTTACGATATTTTTTTAGGTTAAAACTATCATCTCATTTTTTTTTTAAACTTTGAACGTGAATTTACAATTTTTCCTATGGCTCAGTTTTTTTAATTTTTATATACTCTAAAAGAGAAAATTTTTTCCTACAAGATTGGTAAAAAAGTTTTAAATTTATTTCGTTTTTTGCTAAAAAAGCTAATTAATTGCATCTATGGATCAGTGGTAGTGTGCTGACCTTATTGCCCAACTGATTTAGGGTTCGAATCCCACCTACGTTGAATTAATTTTTTCAATTGTTTACAAAAATTTAAAAACTTTTTTAGCAATCTTGTAGGAAAAAATTGTCTCTCAGAATATGCAAAAATTAAAACAACTGGACAATGAGAAAAATTGTAAATTCACGTTGATAACACTACATGATGGCATTTTGATTTTGGCTCAAATTGTTATAGTTTTGAAAATTTGAATTTCTCTAATTAGGGGACGAACATGGACTACCCTGTATAAGTGCCCTTCCCCTTCAATTTTGGTGTCTTTTTGTTCCTCTCATAGATTTGAGTCGATCGGTGTTCAAGTTGAGAAAGACCCCTTTTATTATTAGATTCTACAGCTTTCTAGATCAAGAAAAATTTTCTAGATCAACATCCAAGCATTCATGATCTCGATGGAAATCGCCGGCACTGGGGTGATGTGTATCTATTTTCAAAACTTCTACGTTCCCGATTTTCTCTATGTTGTGAGCCATATTCTCTGGCAAATGTCACATGGTAAATCCCATAACTCCATCTAGCTCATAATTTATTTTCGTTTATAGGAGACGACGGGATACTCCTCTTCTTGATTAATAAATCGATCCGAACCGCCGTCATCAAGTTGCTTAAAAAAGTCTTTTGTCGTCAGAGAAACAATTCTATTATTATAGTCCAACCATCATGATAAACTCTGTTTACCGTACGTATACGTTGTATCCGATTTTGAATGTCATCCGATTCTGAATCGGCTGATTTTGAACATTCAAAATCAGACGTCCGCGCTGGGTCGATTCAAAATCGGACAGCCGATTCAGAATCGGATGAAATTCAAAATCGGATACAACATATATAAAGGATAATATTTTTTCTTGTAAACTTTTATATCCTTTTTTGTAAACTTTTTTTGAAAACTGAAATGTTTTAATTTGTAAACTAATATATCTTTTTTTGTAAACTTTATTTAAAATTTTTTATAAACTTTTATACTTTTTTGTAAACTTTTTTTTATTAGCTTCATAAGCTTCAAAAATTGAATTTCGGATTCTGCATCTGAATTCGGATTCTGCATCAAGAATCCGTATTCAGAATCAGAATCCAGAATCGGAATTCGAATTCAGAATCCGAATCTGAATTCACAATCCAGATTCAGAATCCGGATTCAGAATCCAGAATCCGAATTCAGTCGATCTACAACTTCACAACCTAGAACCTCGAAGAAAAAGAGGAAGGCCTAAAACTTCATCTAAAGCTCTCATGCGTGATTAATTTTTCTTAGAAGGGGTGGGGTTATAAATTATGGACTGCATGATTTTACTCCTATATAGGCTGTTTTGACAAAAAAAATTTCGACCGAGAATGACCTATTATCTGCACCCCCCTTTAATATTTTCAAAATTTGATTCAAAAATAATCCAAAAAATAAATTTTATATATTTTTGAAAGTTTGAAAAGTAATTCGAAAAAGTTTTTTTCTCCCAAATGGTCGCAAAATGCACCCCTCTTTAAGCCACTGGTATTTGTCAGTGATCATACTACTACGTAACAAATTGTAAACTCATTTATGATGGTCACTATTGTAATGCAAAAATTCACGAAAATACTTGAAACAAGATTTTTAAATTTCTCAATTCTCAAAAAAGGGGTCATCCAGATATTACGTAATCAATTAGGGGGGAAGGGGTAGCCAAATGATTACGGGGGAGGGGAGGGGGTCAGGTCTATGATTACGTAATCACAATGTATAAAAATTTTTTTATAATTATTAGCTCGATGAGTACTATTTATCGCAACCTTTGTGCAACAAGGTACTCCCCCGTGTTAAAAATTGTTAGAATTCTTGTTTACCATTTGTTTCCGATTTAGATGGCTCATCCCCAGAATTACCGTGACAAGTTTTTTGTTCGCCATCGTTGAGGTTAATTCGAGTCGTCCCTCTGTGATACTAATCCGACTGGCAAACAACCTCCCGGGACTTGCGTTTATAGGGCGTGTTAAAAAATGTTTCTAGGTCAGAAAAATACTTTCTGATCGTTTTTGGCACAGGTTATGAAAATCCGATTTTCGACTCCGAGGGACCTTCCAGGCCTTCTGGCTGTTGGGGATTAAAAATCGTAATTCATAACCTATGCCAAAAACGATCAAAAAGTGTTTTTCTGACCCAGAAACAGTTTTTTAAGTCGATTTAAAGTCGAGGCGAGCAAAACAAAATCGAATTTAGACCCCTGTAAGTACGATTTTTTCTCAGAAAAATGGTGTTATTTTTGTAAAGCGTTTTTATCCATGAAGGCAAAGGTTTGAGTTCAAAGTTAATATGTCATAATTTGTATCTTTTCACTCCCTAACAGATGTAGAAAAATTAACGAAAAAGCTGTTAACCATAAAAATTTATGAGGCTATCTTTCAGACCCAAAATTGGCCCAAAATAACACATGTTGGGCTCCATGCCCACAAAGGCGTCTCACGTGGGAAAAAACGAAAAATTGGATGGAAATTGAAAAAATTCGAAAGAAATCGAAAAAAATTTGAAAAAATTCGAAAAATTTGAAAAAATCGAAAAAATTCGAAAATTTTTTTTAATTTGAAAAAATCGAAATAATTGAAAAAAATTCGAAAAAAAATTTGAAAAAATTTGAGTCCATTCTGTAATGGTATGTGTTCACTTTCTCGAATAAAATACAGCCCCTACCATCCGAATTGAAAGGCAAACAATGACTATGAGTCGCCCTCTACGAACTTTTTTTGTGAGCAAATTGTTCTTTTAACAGCTTTGTGATGACTTCATGTGTTGTTGAGCGTGTTTTTCATAGAAAACTGGGGGTGTTTCCGGATTGTTTTGTTGTATATGGGTCGCCACAAGCTCGCACATTCTATCGTACTGAACCATACATAACCAATTGGTGGTATTTTTTTCGAAAAAAGCACAATCCTATTTTTCACTATAGCACAACCCTTTGTTTTTTTCTAAAAAGCACAACCCATACAAACAATACAAGGGTTGTGCCTGGGGCATAGTGCTGGGCACAACCCATTATTATCTCCGCATAACCTCGGCGCTTCGCGCCAAGGCACAACTCTCCTTTTTCGGGCGGCACAACCGTACAACCTTGTGGTAATTTATTACCACCTTTGGTCATGTATGTACTGAACGCAAGCAAAAGTACGATGGCCCACAAGCTATCGTACGATCGTAAAATTAAGGGTTCCCACAAGCTATTGTACTAACCACAAGAACAGCACAAGCTATCGTACGAGTATAAAATACAATCGTACGACGAACGAAATGGCCACAAGCTATACGAGTACGATGGCTCATACGACGAAAGTTCGCACGATGAGCCGTCGTACTTTGTCGTACGACAGTGCGTTTTTGTGTCGTACGACATTCCGTACGGCACGTCGTATGACGCCTCTTACGACAAAAATGCACTGTCATATGACAAATTTCTTATGATGCCATCGTACTGCGTCGTACGATCGTACGACAGCTTGTGGCAATTTCATCGTACTTTAATGTAATTTTACGATCGTACGTTAGCTTTTGGGCTATCGTACGTTTGCTTGCGTTAGTACGATAGAATGTGCGAGCTTGTACCGACCCTGATGGAAACTCGAAAATTTAAAAACTAGTAATTCTATTAGACTCATCTGAAAAATGGAAAATTTTAAATACGAGCCGGAATATGAACCCGCGATCTATAGGCGAAATCCTGTCACACTAACCATTATACCATGAAATTCTGTAGCCTTTGTGTACAATATATACTTAGAAGACGAGTAAAACTAGATATATATTGTACACAAAGGCTACAGAATCTCATGGTCTAATGGTTAGTGTGACAGGATTTCACTTATAGATTGCGGGTTCGAATATTCATGCTCGGATTTAAAGTTTTTCATAAAATTTTTTGCATATGCCTGTAGGGACTTTTTATGCGACTTTATTCAATTGAAGCTTTGGCCTAATGGATAAGTCGTTGGTCTTCTAAATATTTGCAACCGAAGATTGAGGTTTCGATTCCCCTCCCGATACTATCTTTTTGCAGCGAGTAAAATTTCTGCTATTTTATACCTTTATTCACCATTTCAGCATTAAAAAAATCTTCGTAAAAAACCAATTCATTCGGAAAAAGTTGCCATTTTCATATTATGAAAATTCACGAAAAATGGAGCATTTTTTGTTTTTACAGTAAATTTCGAGTTTCTATCGTTGTCGAGATAATTTCGATGAATTTTCTACTGTGTATTATAACGAAAATTGCATATGTATTTCATTTCTCTGATTCAATCAAAGTTGTTTATTGAAGCGATTGATCAAACATTACAAAATTTTTCAATTCTATCAATTTTTGCATGATGTAGTCGATGCTAGCTAGTTCTTTAAAGGCTTAAAAAACGAAGAATCGTTACAAGGATTCTTAGTCTATGTTGCAAGTATTTCTGAAGATCAAGACATAATTGCAAAAGCTCCAAAAAATTTAATGCCAGGAATTTCAACTTTTTCGGAGTTTGTATTCGAAGAGAATGCGGAACAAATCCACGTCTTGGCGACCTTGATTTTTCCGGTTTCGATCGGAAGGGGACGGCGTGGTGACAGTTGAGGAAGGGCACTTGAGAACGGACATTTGAGAATGGAACATTTGAGGACGGGACATTTGACGGCCATTTGAGAACGGGACTTTTTTGAACTTATTTTATTTGAATTTTAACTGTTTTTTTCTCAAATGGCCGTCAAATGTCCCGTCCTCAAATGTCCGTCCTTAAAAGTCCTGTCCTCAAATAGTCGTCCTCAAATAGCCATCCTCAATTTCTTATCCTCAAGTGCTCGTCCTCAACTTTCGCCACGCCAAGGGCACTTCTTCTAGGTGTCCCATCCCCATAGCTACGCCATTGACGCAAAAAGGACTTTTTTGCTTTTAAATTCATTTTTTAGCTACCCAAGATGCGATACTTCATCCTATATTTGATATTTACATTCCTAGGACTAAATATTTTGGTTTACGGGGGACAATACAATCAACAGCAAGTCCAAGACACTTATACTCAACAGCAACCCTATCAACAACAGCAAACAGACCCTTATAACAATTTGGGTGATAAAGACCTGTCATCGCTTAGCAATCAAATAATACAGAATGAAAATGGCAATACGATAAATAACGAACAAACTCAGAATCTTCAACAGGTAAAAATTATTGGACACCTATGCACAGGCACGTAACCAGACCCAGTGGGGGAGAGCACATCCAAAAAATTTACGTCTTGGCGACTTGGTTGACCATAAGAAAGGATATTTATGAAAATTTCGCCAATTGACGCCGCTCGCCGAACGCTTCAAAACGAGTACCATATCATGGGGTTCTGGGGTTTGACCCATGGCCGACCGGCTAATGTGTATGGCCTTCACTCATATCCCGTGCACGAAATTCATTTTTATTTATTGTCAAAGTTCATGAAAATTTTTGCATATCCACATTTTTATACGGGGAACACCATGGCGCTATTATTTTTCCAAGAAAACTTTTGAAAAAATCGAAAAATCATACAAAATATAAAACTTTTTTCCAATTTTTTCAAGTTTTCATGAAAAAATATTAGTGTCATCGTGTTCCGGCATAAAAATGTGGATATGCATAAATTTTTATGCATTTTGTCAACAAAATGAATTTTGGGCGCGGGATCGAACCCGCGACCTATGAGTGAAGACCGAGCACATTAGCCTAGTGTGTCGGTCAACGCTGGGTTGTCCAGAGACACATTCGCGCCAAAGCCTCCTTATTAAGGACTTTAGTACGCGCTAAACCTACTGTTTAGTTCAGCGTACACCTTTATTCGGTAGAGCAAGAGCTATCTAGCATAAAGGTTTTCATTCACGATTATCGGAAATTGCTAAAAAATTGCATGGGGTCGAACCCGCACCCTATGAGTGAAGGCGGGCACGTTAACCAATCGGCCACGGGTCAAATCCCATGATATGTGGTACTCGTTTTGAAGCACTTGGTGAGCTAAATTGATTGTCGAAATTTTTTAATTTTGACCCTTGCCTGTACCTTTATGGCATTTTGGTGCGCTGTAGACAGAGATGGAGCACATCTCGAAATGTCCCTCAACCGTAATCTCCTCACTACTAAAAGGTTATTCAACTTTACAAAAGATGTTTAGGCTCCAAACGTAACCCAACAAGTTTGGGGCCCTAGTCAAGACCAAAGACAATTCGATCAATCTTATCTCCAAAGCCCATACGGAGCACCAATGCATGCATATGGACCACCAATGTATCAGCAAGGCCCTGAACCCTTGGGTCCTGGATGGAAGGTAACCTCTCCAATAATTAAACAGACAAAAAATGTTTTAAGCGTCCCCCAGATCCTAAGAATAACCCACATTTACCGCAACCCCCCAATGATTCAGATGAAAGCAAACATTATATAAATATTCAACAAGCTCCAAATAATATCAATGTAAAAAATAAGGATTCAAATCCAAATGATTATAATGATTTGACGAAAGAGGTTAATGAATGGAAGAACAAGCAAAAGGATTGGCAACAGACGACCATGAAATGGGCTCGTAAGTTTGATCTTTAAATCACGTATGAGAAATTCCCCTTGAACCCCTAACACGATTTCCCACTTCCCAGTATGTTAGTGAAGTGGAGGGAGGGAAGAGGCCATTCGTGTCCCTTCTTTTTCTCAATGACGGTTCTTCTCGAATAGCTTGATGAGCTATTTTTCTAGATTTCCAGAAAGCATAATAGGTTAATCCCGGAATATGTCGTTGAACAGTTGAAAAAATTAATTTTTCGGAAAAGGTGATGTTCTACAAAGCTGTTCTCCATAAAATTTCGGGTTGAAAAGACCCCTCATGGTCGATTTTTGAAAAAGTTATTATTAACATTTTTTGCCGAATATGCTTTGGGGGCTAGTATAAATGGCTGGAGAATGAGGGGGGGGGGGGGATAGGCCACATTCATTGGGCTATTTACCTGTGGAAACGGAACCTCATAAGTCTAATCCACAAGGTCATTAGACCCCAGCCCCATCCCCTTAGGGCCCCAGGATCCATTTTTGGTGTCTGGACGAAGATTTTGAAAGCCCAATTTCGGCCTCTATTTTATCTAAACATTTTTTAATTTACAAATTTTAGTCGGCCTTGGCCTTGGGACCGGAATCCCAGCCATTTTACTCATCCTAGTTTGTGCGTTTTGCCTAATTCGTCGTTATCGTCGCAGGAAACAACAACA
>OZJO01027220.1:0-14151 GCA_900406225.1 Acrobeloides nanus | reverse complement strand
CGAAAATCGAACTTTCAAAACTTACTCCAAAAACGATCAGAAAGTGTTTTTCTGACCTAGAAACAGTTTTTTAAGTCGATTTAAAATCGAACCGGACAAAATAAAGTCGAATTGAGACTCGCGAAAGCTCGATTTTTCTCAAGAAGAATGGTCCATTTTTGTTAAGCGTTTTTGACCATGAAGATAAAGGTTTGAGGCCAAAGTTAATATACCATAATTTGCGCCTTTTCACCCTCTGTCAAATGCAAAAAGTGTAATTGAAAAAGCTTTTAACTATAAAAAGTTATGACCACTTCTTTGCACCCTAGTTTTGACCCCAAAAATCACATTTTGGGCCCTATCTCTCCATAGAAGTGTCGGTAGGAAAAATTTTTTGCGGTTTTTTATTACTCTCACCATGGGTAAAAATTTGGCATATGTTTGGGCGAAATCGAAGAAATCAACATGAGATACTTTACTTGTTAGGCCTAGGATTAGGCCCTAGATTAAGCCTATGCTTGGGCTTAGGCTTAAGCTTAGGCTTAAACTTAGGCTTAAGCTTGGGTTTAGGCCTAGGCTTAAGCCTAAGTTTAAGCCTAAGCTTAGGCCTTAAGCCTAAGCTTAATCCTAGGCCTAAGCTCAAGCTTAAGCCTTTCAGATAAAAGATCAGACAAAACTGATTTTCTTATAAAATGGTAACATATGCAATATACAACTTACGTCACACATGGGCAAGGTCTTTCGTAAAAAATTTCAATACTAAATATTTTTACCCCCTAATCTCAAATTTGACGACTTTTTTGGCTGCATCTAAAACGGCATGTATTTTGACCACCGCTTCGCGGCGGCCAATACTACATTTTTTAAACTTTTTCCATGTCCTTCGTATACGAAAGCTTGCCCCTGTGTGACCTACGTACTACAAAACAACAAATGAGAAAATAAGTCGGTTTATTTATTAAATAATTGGCAAACAAGATAAGGCCAGAGTGAAAAATTCGTTAACTGACATAGAGTGCTGGTTGGACATATAGAACTAGCTTTTGTACATAACCAGAAGGAGGCAGAGAAAAAGCAGAAAAATTTGCAATGGCCGTTTCAGATGAGAACTTGTGTCGAAACCTTTAGTGTTGTTACATATAAAAACATCGGCGAAACTTTTTAACTGGGGGTGAAGAAAACAGGCTAAAGCTTGAATGACACGTTTGATGGATCCAAGGATTCTATAACACATACATGTGTTCAACTCACATAAATACCCGAGAGTTGAACATATTGACCTGAAAATTTTCTTTTGTCATCAATAACAAATCTATATAAGGAAACAAGTTCAAATTCGATTCCTACGACGATTTCGCTCGTGTGTACACAACACATGTGTACACGGAAACTATTCAAAATTCCAAATTCATTTAAAATTTGCATTTTTCTATTCTGGATTTAGATTCTTAGGCCTTAGGCATAGCCTTAGACTAACCTTAGGATTAGAAAAAGGTGTATTTTTGGTCTTAGGCTTACAAGGAAACCACGAGTTCTGACACGCTCAGAATTTTATGAGACCTATCTCAAAAAATAGAATATTAAAATATGATTTCATACATCATATCTTCCTATTACGAGATATCGAGGTGAAAAGTTGCATGTGGGAATCGAACCCAGCTCGTAGGGTAAACGTCAACGACGCTACCAATTGAGCCATGGAGGCTAAATGTTTAAAACCTGCAAATTTTGGCCATGATTAAATGCATTTTTGTTTAAATCGAAATTTTAAGACACAGTCTCTGTAAAAATTGATACAATCGTTGCGGGCCAAGGGTCAGGGATTTTTTTGTGTCCAATAAAATTGATAGGATATTGGTCCCTGATCAAAATAATTTTATTCAAAAACATATACAGACAACATATACATTTTTATAATATAGATAATGCATTTTACTTATTCTTTAACCGAAAAAGCTTTACATTGGCCAGGGAATAATGTACGGCATTACCGGAACTCGTGGGTTTCGATAGTATTGCTCTAAATTTATATGGTTTTGAAAACATTTATCAATGAACTAGTCATAGAGAGGTATGGGAGGGCATAGGGAGAGGTGAAAGAGAAGGAAACCATAGACGTAGCAATGGGACTAGGAGGGGGGAGACAAGGACGTAGCTATAGAAGGGGGCACAAGAGCCGGTGCCCCCATGGTTGAAAAATTGCCCTTCAAAAATGACGTTTTTCAGGAAAGTGCCCCCAATGTCTGGTGACCAGCTACATCTTTGGGGAAGGGCAGGAAGCGGGTCCGTTTCGGGGGAAGCCCCAGAATCGGGGCCTCGATCATAAGAGTCCCCCTTATGTTTAAAAAAAACTTTTGTTCAAAATTTGATAAAAATCATAAGGGTTGCCCCTTATATGATTTTTCACGAAAATTTTTGTTTGAAAAATGCTTGTTTTTTAATCTGGAAATGCTCAGAAATTGATTCTTGGCAAAAAAATGATGAATTTTTTAAAGGGGGGGGGGGGGTAAGAATCAGGGACTAATCTCGATCGAAAATCTTTTTTTGCCAAAACAGCCTATATAGGGGTAAAATTATGCAAAAAATCGATTGCGCGCATTCCCGAAGCGTGAAAATGTTTCCTTGACCCTGATTCAAGGAAATAGATTGTGTATTGAAGCGAAAATCGAAAAATTTTAAAATTTCTCTCTCAAAATCATATTTCTGAGGATAATTTCATGCGGGGAATCGATTGCGCGCATTCCCGAAGCTTGAAAACGCTTCCCTGGCCCTGATTCAGGGTAAATTAATACATGTTGAATTTTTGCTTCAATACACACTCTTATTTTCCTGAATCAGGATCAAGGAAGCGTTTTCACGCTTCGGGAATGCGTGCAATCGATTTTTCGCATGATTTTACTCCTATATAGGCTGTTTTGGCAAAAAAAAAATTTCGACCGAGATTAGTCCCTGATTCTTACCCCCCCCCCCTTTAAGAAAAAAGGCAGGTGTTTGGCTATATCTGCTATGATTTTTATCAAAAAAAGCATTTTTTATACCTTCAATTAAATTTTCCTCATCTTCCTCCACTTGGGACACTAAAATATTGTATTTAACAGAAGCATTCTTCTTTCCAAATCTCAACCACTTTTTAGGAAATTTAAATTTCACCGGAGAATATGTGGCAGGTGTTTGGCTAGTAGCAATAATAGCACCATTGTAAATAGGAAGGTACATTTTTGTTTGAACACTTACTCAAATGAAAAAATCGTTTGAATGATGGTTTTTCGAAAATTTCGCGATTAATAAAGAGATCATGATCGAAAGCAAAGTTTTATGAAAAAATTAACATAATCTAACAAAACCAGTTTCAATGCCCCGATGTGAATTANCGCGATTAATAAAGAGATCATGATCGAAAGCAAAGTTTTATGAAAAAATTAACATAATCTAACAAAACCAGTTTCAATGCCCCGATGTGAATTAAAAAATGTACTTGTATGTATATAGATTGATCATGGCTGTTGTTGAAATTTTGGTAAATAAAATAACGAGTAAAACACTAATGAAATCCAAATTTCATAGAACACCATAATAAGTGAAATAGTGATCAACTAGGGCAGCGAACTTTTTTACTCCATAACAAACCATAATGGAGTACCCGATGATTTTTTTGTCTTGCAAAACATAGGAGAAAACATTCTTTTTTTGGTCCTTCGGACATTTCGGGGGAACATTGCCTGTACCCCTCCACTCTACCGCCCACACCCCCCCCCGCGTAGGCGGCACTAGGCCCCTATTACGACGCGAATTCACGACCATTCGTTACGGCTTCTCGTTACAGAAATCGTTTGTTACCTGTCTGAATTTCAAAAATGGGAAAGGGGGAAATCATAAATAACTTTTTTCACTTTTTTATGAAAAAAATTGAATTTTTAAAGTTAAAATTAATCAAAATTAGTGCAAAAAGGCCGTAACGAGTGGCCGTGATGAGTGTACTCGGTAACGAGCGCCCGTAACGAGAGCCCGTAACCGTAACGAGGGGCGTAGGCGTAGCTCGTTGTCGGACAGAGATGATACCACTCTTGAAGATCTCGAACCCCTTGAAGTATATAGAAATCAGGATTTAATGATTATACAAACTCCAAATCAAAAATATGAAGCTGATGGAGGACCCTGTTGGATACTACCAAACAATTTGTGGATAAGTTTTCCTTCCGAAATGAGAGCTATGACCATTACGACGAAGTTAATTTTTGTGTCATTTTATTCGTCTCGGCGAGTTATAAAAAATTCATTCTATGCGCGTTTTTTCCAAAAATATCATGATTTTGAATTCAATCGTTTCAATAAACAATCTGATTGATCCCACAAGCTCTTCGTTTCAATGTTCAAACTCTTTGAAATTTTTTTTCGCTCATAACTTTTTACAGAGAACCTTTTTTGAGCTAGATGCTAAGAAAAACAGATTTTTTTGAGCTTTATGTCAAATTGATGCCAATTTGGCTCGAAATTTTGTAATCGGGGGTTTTCGGCTATGGCGAATCGATTGGCGATGGTTTTGTGATCCCAAAATCGAACGCGCGCATTGCCTTTTATTTTTTTATCTGCTATTTATTTATTTTTCTCTTGCTTTTAGCTTTATCTTAGTTTGAAATCTTGAAGTTGATTAATAGCCATTTCTAAAAAACCTCAAAACTCAATTTTTCATACATTTTGAAGGGAGAATAACGTCAAATTCGTGTTCCCCGCATATATTTACCCCTAGAAAGTATGTTTCTAGAAAAATTTTTCGCGACTTTGGACCACGTTAATGGCCCACCCAAAAGTGAACTAGCTCCTGGTTTTTATGTGATCCAGACGCTTGCCTCATTTTATGCACATATTTTCGTGTCAATACACAACAAGCTGGAGACAACTCCTTATGAATTCTTCATCTCCTTTAAAGGACCAGTCCAGTAATTTGCAATCATATGAAAAATGATATGTTCGGAAAGACATGAAAAATGGAGCATTTTTTGTTTTTACGGCATGTTCTGAATCGTTGTAGTTTTCGAGATAATTGCGTTTGAAATTTTGAATTTGTTACAAGCTCTTCGTTGCAATACAAAAACTGTTTTGAATTTTTTGCGGAAAAATCGATTTTTGCATCAATTTTTAAATTTTCATAAAATTAACATTGTAGCAATTTTTTATAGCTAAATGAGACGAATAAAATGACACCAAAATTATCCAATTTGAACATTGTTTTGGGTTATTGAAACGAAAACTCTGATTCATGTTTTCGTTTCAATAACCCAAAACAATGTTCAAATTGGATAATTTTGGTGTCATTTTGTTCGTCTCATTTAGCTATAAAAAATTGCTACAATGTTCATTTTATGAAAATTTAACAAATTGATACAAAATCGATTTTTCCGCAAAAAAATTTAAAAAGTTTGTGTATTAAAACGAAGAGCTTGTAACAAATTCAAAATTTCAAACGCAATTATCTCGAAAACTACAACGATTCAGAACATGCTGTAAAAACAAAAAATGCTCCATTTTTCATGTCTTTCCGAATATATCATTTTTTCATATGATTGTAAATTATTGGACTGGTCCTTTAAGTCGTTTTTTTTGTTGAATTTTGTAGAATATAAAAATATTCCAATAGTTATAAAATTCAATCATTAAAACAAAAAAGAAATTTTCGCCATATTGATGAAACCATTTAAAAAGGAATACTAGAATCTTTCTACTTTGCTCAAAATTGTAAACAAGTGAAGAGCCCGCATGACTAAAGTTGATTCATTCTTGCTCAAAAAAGAATATAATTCGAAGGACATATTTTTTTAGGGAAAAAAGGGGGAAAGTAATAGTGCCCGAAATTGTGCCATTTTCGTGACAACAGCTTATTATTTCTAATAAATCTTTTGGGCTATGGCCTAGCTCGTTACACCAATAGCAGACTCGAAATTCGCATAATTGTTTTAATCAATTTTAAGCCCCTCTGGGGGTAATTTTAGGCGTAGAATCCGAAAAAACTATTAATTTTTTATGAAAAATTTTTTTAAGGGGTCAAAACAGGGGATACCCCCTATTTTTGAAAAATTTTAAAAAGCATTTCGAGTCTGCTATTGGTGTAAAGAGCTAGGCCATAGCCCCCCTGTTTTGACCCCTTAAAAAATTTTTTCATAAAAAATTAATAGTTTTTTCGGATTCTACGCCTAAAAATACCCCCAGAGGGGCCCAAAATTGATTAAAACAATTATGCGAATTTCGAGTCTGCTATTGGTGTAACGAGCTAGGCCATAGCCAATCTTTTGTAATAAAAATCTTTTTTCGTTCACGGAATATATTTATATTAATTCTTTTTTTAGATTTCTTGTTTTAGCCATGAGTTACCCACCTTCTAAAGAAACAACACCATTAACAAAAGATCATGAGAATCATGAAAATGCTAACGCCCAAGAGACACCACCACCATCATACGCAGAAGCTAAAGGCGTTCCTCTCCCATATATGACTCCACCATCACAACACAAAGAAAATCCTAGTACGTTTAATTTTTTAACACTTTTTAATTTTTTAAATTTTATCCTATTTTTTAAAGAAGTTTTTAAAATTTTAAACCATTTTATTTTTTGCAAAAAAATTAAAATTTTTTGCCGGGGCAAAAAACCTTGAGCACAGCTTGGAATCGACTGAGGGAAATTGCTACAAGTCGAACAACTTAGCCACTCGGCCACGTGGGCTTCTTAATCTATATCATTAGATTTCAACTATAAGACTTACGTAAAACATGATATAGGGCTAACAAATTTTCCTTGAAGGGTACCCCCATGATTTTGGTGTCATTTTTCTTCTCGCACCGAACCCTATCGATTGGTATAGGCCGTGACGGACTTGGACTTAAGATGACGGAGATAGCACAAACAAACAGACACACATAGCGTGTTTAATATTTAAAGATAAATCCTATTTTTAGTCCCATATGCTCCAACTACGACAACAGTTTTTGTTGTGCCATTGGAGTTCAATTCAAAGCCAGCGGAAGTCATGTGTCCATATTGTAATGTGCAAGTTACTACCCGGACTGAGTATGAAGCGGGTACTTTGAGTTGGTTGCTTTGCTGCTTGGTCTGCATTTGCGCTTTGTGCTGTAATTTTACCAAGGTATATTTTTAGCCCTCACCATACGACTAGGGTCTCGCATTTCAGTAAAATTGAGTTATATATATCGTAAAGGATAAAATATTTTTTGATGCGGTTTTTTGCTATTTCACAAAAACCAGCTGAGTTTTTTCATCTTGGAGAATTTTCCCAGGAAAAAAATTTTTCGAAAAAAAATTCACGTTCAATTTTTTTTTCTTAACATACCATTTTAGGACGTTAACCACTACTGTCCAATTTGCAATCGCCGTCTAGGACGTTATCATCGTCCATGCTCTCCAAGAGTTGTGTTATTCATTGTCCTCGTGTTTGCTCTTTCCTTCATTTTGGGCATTATTTTGGGTATCGTAAATATTATGATGTTCCAAATGCATCGCTATTAACAACATTTCACTGAATATTTTCAAAGTGCTAACTCTTATTTTAGTACAGGGTGTGTGAAAATAACTTGCGCAATGTCAAAACTCATCTTATCTTCAAGAAAATCTTTTTCGATGCAATTTTTTCCGTTATAGGGTAATCAAACCACGAGAATCTCCATAGATGATTACCATATTCTGAAAAGTTGCATCGAAAAATCTTTTCTTGGAGATAAGATATGAATTTTGACATTGCGTAAGTTATTTAGACACACCCTGCATATACGCGTATTTTATGTGTAAGATTTGATATAAAAAAATAAATTTTTATTTGATAAGTGAGTAATTTTCTTATGAATATTTATAAGAGAAAATGAAATAGGACAACAAAAAGGATAAATATTTTTCTTGCAGTAAAAAACTTTCTGTGGTCTTTTTTGCGTTAACCCGTCTTTGCTGATAAATAAGAGGGCTAGTTGGTCGAAAAGGTCATATGCGGGAAATCCATTGTGCGTATTGTCGAACCCTGAAAATGCTATTTGACCTTGATTCAGAAAAGGCAATCTGTGTATTGAAGCGAAAATCAACAAAATCCCTAGTTGATTGAAAATGTCGCCCCTAGGTGTTTTTCTATGCGGCGAATCGATTCCACGTATTCCCGAATTTTGAAAATGCTATCTTGACCCTGGATGCCTATGATCATATAGTATATATCGGCGAGGTTGAAGGATTTCAATACATAAACCTCTTCCCTGAATCAGGATCAAGATAGCATTTTCAGGATTCGGGAATGCGCGCAATCGATTCCCCACATAGATAACCCCAGGGGCGACATTTTCGATCACCTAGCCCTTTTGGAAGGATTTTTTCGATTTTCGCCTCAATACACAGATTGCCTTCCCTGAATTAGGGTCAAAATAGAATTTTCAGGAATCGGGAATGAGTGCAATCGATTCCCTGCATAGAAGAGCTCCAGGAGCGGTCCCTATAAACGAATTGAAGAATTACCAGAACGTTATATCCATATGGTTGTAAAGCAGTATGAAAATTTCGTGGACCCTGAATCCGGTGCAACTACAAATCATGTGGAACCTGATTGGTGACGTGTCTGGCTTTCACTAAAGATATAGAGAAAGTCCGCTGTAAAAAGTCCTAGAGCCGTTGAAGGGGGCTAGTTGACACGAAAGGTTGACATGAATAAAGTTGACACGCGTGCATTTTTTCAAAAACGACCAAAGTTTTTTCGTGTCAAAAATATTTTTTTCACGTAGGTAGCCCCTTGTTTGGATTAAATTTCTTTTTGAAAAATTTTTTTTAAATTTCCCTGACCCCCTACAAAATTATAAAAAAATTGAAAATCGTGTCAACTTTATCGTGTAAAAGTAGTTTCGTGTCAACTTTATGTACACCATTTTGACAACTACCTTATTAAAATGTAAACATATACATGAAATGATTTTGAAACAAAGTAATTAATAACACGAATACATGATTTTTATTAGTTATTCATTATCTCATCTATCTTTTTTGGATCGCGCCTTTTCTGAATGAGAAATAGAAAATAAAAAAATTTTCTTTTTCTTCTTTTAAATATTTTGGAATTCATTTTTGAACAATTTTCGACTTTATATTTTAGTTAAGGGCCGTAAAAGATTGAACAGGGTTATATAGCATTTTTCAAATCACATATTTCGACAACAGGGGGTATAAAGTACGTCTTCAAAACTATAACACTCCTAAAAAGTGGCGAATTAGCTATGTTCCCATGGGGTTTGAACCCTGAGTCTTATATGGCCTGAAAGTACATTCAAAAATATTCATTTTAAAAAAGAAATTACACAGATACACACTTTTCAAAGACACAACAGCACTTTTTTCTAGAAATTTCATTGATTTTTCAACTTGAAATGAGAGAAGACCATATAGAAGAAGAAACAAATGGAAATTCGAATCGATCCAAGCTATGTGAAGCTATCAAAAAAGCAGAAGAATCTTTGTACCATGCAAAAACAAGCCTCAAAAATAACAGAAAAATCCTGGAAAATTGCAAGCCAACTGAATTCGTGCAAAACATAGATGAGTTTAAGGCGAAAGTGGCTTCTATTTTTGGGCAGATTAAGCAAGATGGTGACATTCTGTTTAAAGTTATTGATGAATATCAAAATTTGTAAGTATTAAAGGGGAAGGGGGAACTTTATGGTCGGGTAGAAAAGTTTGGTACTTATGCACTATCCCCTTAAGCTGAAAAAGGCTTAAGCTTTTGTTTATGATTAAGCTTAAGGCCTAAGCCTTTTTTCAGCTCGGGGGGGGGATGGTGCGTAAGTACCAAAAATTTTTTAAATTTTCTTTGGGGGGGGGGGTTTCTATGATAGAAATCGATTGTGCGCATTGAGGAATCTTGAAAAGGCTTCCCTGGCCCTGAATCAGGCAAAAAATCTATTTTTTTTTGTTAATTCCTGAGACTTTTTCGATTTTAAAAGACAGAAAAGATCGATTTTTTGCCTGATTCAAGGTCAGGGAAGCGTTTTCAAGTTTTCTCAATGCGCGCAATCAATTTCTCGCGTAGAAAAACCCTCCATAGGGTCATTTTTAGAAAATTTAAAAATTTTTNAGGGAAGCGTTTTCAAGTTTTCTCAATGCGCGCAATCAATTTCTCGCGTAGAAAAACCCTCCATAGGGTCATTTTTAGAAAATTTAAAAATTTTTTCTACCCTGTCGTAAAGTTCTCTCCCCCTTTAATATATGTTTTATCCATGTACTAAAAAGCTAAAATATATTTTCAGCCAAGATCTACCTTCGACAAGCAATGAGATTCCAATAATGGAGGAGAATATCAATACCCAAGAATTCAATGAGCCTTCCTCAAGCCATAACTTATCTATTGATGACGAAAATGAAACAATTTCAATCAAATCTGTAAAAAGCGAAAACTCTTCTAGTCAATCCTTGGATTCACTATTATATCCTGAACTGGAAAGTGAAGTGGATCAGTTGTTACAAGTCAACGATGAGACGCCTATTATACATAGTCAACAATCACCAAATGCAACACGAGTGCGTCATCAACCAACCGTACAATCTCATAGTGTATCATTAAGAAATACTACAAATATAGCAGCTTACGATGTAAGTTTAAATCGACGCGCGTACGCATGATTTGTTTTAGGAGAATTCTTAGAGCTACTACACACCCACGTGAAAATGACCCCCTCTAGGGGTCACTTTCATGCGGAGAATCCGAATTTGAAATTTTCGAAGCGAAAAAACGCTTCCCTGATTCAGGGAAGGCCTGTGTATTGAAGCGAAAAGTCGAAAAATCACATTTTTGCGACTTTTCGCTTCAATACACAATACGTCTTCCCTGAATCAGAGAAGCGTTTTTTCGCTTCAAAGATGAAAAATGAGACCAAAATTATCCAATTTGGAGGTCGAGTTTGATTAATGAAACGAAAATTTTTCAGAAGTTTTCGTTTCAATAACCAAACTTGACCTCCAAATTGGATAATTTAGGTGTCATTTTATTCATCTCATTGATGAATAAAATACTGTAATTGCTTATTTATGTAAACCTTAAATTCATTGTAAATAGCTTTTTTATTTTTAAAAAGTTTTGGACCCCTATTTCATATTTTAGTTTCCCTGTGTGATCGTTTTGAAAAGCGTGTTTGGAAATCCGTTTTTAGTTTTGAAAATATGCCTTAAAAAGTCCTACAACCCCCAAAACCGTTGGAAGGTGTGATACAACAGTGGTATAAAAACCAAACGGTACGCAGTCACTGAGGAGTTGTGTCGCGCGACCAGAGATTGAAATGCTGCCGAGTAGTGGGTGGTATTCGACCTCCAAGGTTGTTCACGAAAAAATCTACAGAGCGATTTTTATTTTCGAAAAATGGCCTTTTCCTGTTAAAATCTGTATAAATTGGGCATTTTTGCTGTATAAAAAATTTTTCTTCAGTGTTCAAAAAATCGGCTTTGTAGATTTATTCCTGCAACGCTTACGAGCATTTTGTCACCTCGATCATAAAAAATGGCGCTGGCCATATAAAGTTATTCACCTTTGTGCTTGCCGAGTCCCCAATTTGAACGTTAATTGCAATAAAAGTTGCCTGAATTTCAATAAAATCGGGTTTATTGAAACGATTGGCAGAACTGCATGGTTAAATCGTTTCAATAACACGATTTTATTGAAATTCAGGCAACCTTTATTGCAATTATATGAAAGTCCAAATTGTGGATCTGCAGGCACTTCAAGTGGGGTTGCATAAGGCTGAGCGCTAAACGTCTCGACCAGCGTTAATTGCAATAAAAGTTGCCTGAATTTCAAGACGCTCTCGTGGAGCGCAGGGTTGGGATTTCCCCGGATTTCTCAAAACAAAAGTTTCTTGACTGTGTTTTGGGCATTTTTTAACTCCAAAACTCATGTTTTTTGACTGTGTAGCTTATAAAACGGAATAAAAAGCTAAAATGGTTGAGAAAAAGCTAAAATTTTGTATTAAAAAAAAGATAGTTATTAAAAAAACATAACGCCAAAAACTGCATATTTAAGCGCATTATAAAGATCCAAATGTCAGCTAAAAACTGTTTTATAATAGCAGATCGAAAATTCCGCCTTTATTTCGAGTTATAGGTAGGGCTGCGCGTTGGCCTGCGGGCGGAATTGCAGTTTTTAAAAGCTTGCGGGCGGGATCCCGCGGGGTTAAAAAGGTTAAATTTTGTTGATAAAAAATTGGTTAAGACAATAAATGCATTTATAATGTATAAAATTATTAGTTTTTTCCATGCGTCGATAGGTGATAAAAATTTTGTAGACTAAACAAGAGTTTTTAAGCAAAAAATGACCCGAAAATTGAAAATTTTGATTAAAAATGGTCAAATGTCAATGAAAAAATTACTTTAAAACGGTCGATTTTGCCCAAATTTTCGATAAAAAAAGACATTGAGGGGTTATTCAATTTGCGAGGCGGGATTGCGGGATTTTCAAAAATGTGCGTGCGGGGCGGGGTTTTTTCTTAAAAATGATGCGGGTGGGCGGGATCCCGAGTTTTCAATAGAATATACATCAGGCATAACTAGCCCCTCAACAGGTTGGGCCACTTTTAAAATTTTTACTTTTTTACCAAAGGCCCCCATAGACGTAGCTAGATTAGGGGGGGGGTCTAGAAAAAATCCAAGGAAGAAAAATAAAAATTATAAACTGGAGACCGAGCTCCCACGGTGTTAGAGAGTGCCCGCAGCGTTTCCCTGAGCGGCGCTCACGAGCACTCCAAGCGGACCTCCCGAGCACTTCAAGCTAGAGACCAGAGTGAGGCGATGCCTCGACTGAGGATCCTCGGTCTCGATCTTTTTTTAGAGCATAAAATTCGGGAAAATTTCATAAATTCCCCGCCAAGAGAAAAACTAAACACGGTGAAATGGCAAGTGTCTCACTTTATATTCAAAGGACCAGTCTACTCGGAAAAAAGTTGTCATAGTTTGTATATATTCGGAAAGCTCATGAAAAATGGAGCATTTTTTGTTTTTATGGCACCCTTTGAATCGTTTTATTTTTTAAGATAATTGCATATGAAGTTTCGATTATTTATTACAACGAAAACATGAGCACAGGTCTCAAATCCCTGATTCAATAAAGTTGGCTTATTGACAAGAAAATAATTTGAATTTTTTGAGCATTAGGAAAAAGAAAATATAGGATTTTTCTCAGCTCAATGAGACGAATAAAATGACACCAAAATTATTCAATTTGAAATCATTTTGGCTTATTGAAACGAAAATTTGCTAAAAAATTTCAAATATTGTCGTTTGCTCAAGAAATTCAAATTATTTTCTTGTCAATAAACAAATTTTGATTGAATCAGGGATTTGAGACCTGTGTAAATTTTTTCGCTGTAATAAATAATCTAAACTTCACACGCAATTATCTCAAAAACTAAAACGATTCAGAGGGTGCCGTAAAAACAAAAAATGCTTCATTTTTCATGAACTTTCCGAATATATACAAATTATGGCAACTTTTTTCCGAGTGGACTGGCCCTTTGAAACAAAGTGAAAATCTTGCCACTTCATCATGTTTAGTTTTTCTCTTGTCGTCGAATTTATGGACTTTTACCCGAATTTTATGTTCGGTCAAGATCTGCTAATGTGCTGTGTGCCAGGAGAAGCTCTGTTCTATCTTACATCTCGTTTTAATCTTATTGTGTAATAATAAAATTTTAACCTTTTCATTCGGAACTCCCACATTCCAACTTGATATTTAAACAATCTTGAAGTTCCATTAGCAAGTGAATTATAATTTTTGTATTATATCATTAAAAGCAATTTTCCTTCTTGGACTTATCTACGGCAGTCTTTATATGCTTTTTTAAATAACTTGGCTATAAAAGTTTTTCAAGCAACCGGAAGTGATAATATATGATATAAGACTAATGAATTTAATAATTTTATTAAGATATGTATAAATATATATAAATGTCTATACAAATATTTTAACAGTATATACATACAAGAATAAGATAGTTAAGGTTATATAGTCCGTTTTGCAAGATCTGTCCAAAAAATTGGCAAGATAGGCACCATTTATACTTGCCGCTTTCCGCGCGCGTCTTACAAGGGAACCCTAAGATCTGCCCGATTCAAATTTTTCTCAAACCAAGTGCAAACGGTTTAAAAAAATATAAATATG